>JAUTDX010002942.1:0-54577 GCA_030844895.1 Ambrosia x helenae
CTTCTAATTTTCTTTCATTTAGGGATTCAATTGAAGGTTCCACCACTCATAAGGGGTAACATAAAATTTATTTTAGGGTAACATTTTATAATAAAACATAAAAAAAACAAAAAGATTCCTCTTCGCCATGATAATCGAGGGTGGTACAGATGTCCCCCTGCTTCTTAATCCAGATCCGCCCCTACATGTATGAATGATAGTTAGGTTCGCCTACTGTGTGTGTGCAATTAGTTTATAGTTAATTGTCAGCATTATCCATAGGAGATGTAGTTGTTAATTAAGTAATTCAAAGTATTCTACCAATCTCAGTAGATGTGAGGTGCGAGATTGTCGATGTGTTTAGGGTGTTAGATTGCTAGGGTTAGAGGCTTTGTGAGAAGGTATTCCCCAGTTTCCCTGCGATTCCTTGTATACCGAGTCTGATCAGGATTTCAGTAGTTACCCCTTGCACTTCGCTATGTATTGTGAATTTTGTGTTGTAAGGTAGACTGTCTAGCGAATAGTTTAAGATTGGCGTAGGAAAGCTTGTGGGGGAATCCTCTCAATCGGTGGTTTAACGACTTTTAGGTACCCTTTAGGTTTTTCCTTGAGAAGGGTCGAGGATCCTATAGTTTATCCTTTGAGTTTCATATTTTCAAGATCTCGGTCCACAATAGTTCCATAACTGTGAGAACTTTATCATTCATATGTAGGATTCTAGCTTAGATAGTGCCTTTACCATCATCTGATATAGTTGCAGTTTTAGCTCGTGTCCTTAGTTGTTTCAGTTTGTCTTTTATTTATTTTCATTAGTTTTATTAGATCCCACCCCCACAACAAAACAATATTTAAGTCAGTATCTAGATATGTAGTCATGTCTAGTATTCGTTTTCCTAGTGGAGTCTCGTGGGTTCGCTATCCGAACTTACTTAGCTATATGAGAGTTGATAGGTTCACTTGCCTATTAGTTGTTTAGTATTTAGAGAGTAGCGTATTACTTTGTGCCTAGTTTAGAGTTTAATTTACCTGTTTTTATTAAACTACTTTTTGCATGTCACGTTATTGGCGTTGTTGCCAGGGACTCTTAGCGATTGCGTTTATTAGCTTTGATCTTACTTATCTGCAACATTTATGCCTTTTTCTTTTATTTTGTTTCTTGTTTTGAGTTTGTCTTTGTTTTTGTCTCTCACATCCTTTGTGGTTAACTTGCAGTTTATGCCGGTCACTCACTCGCAGAAGAAGCCGTCCATTTAAAACTGGAGGTTAGTACTTTTTCCTCAAACCTGCCCAATTCTGATTCTACCACACCATCTACAACTACCATCCCTCCTAGATCACCCAGTCCCACCACCCACCCATCCCCAAATGGCCGAATGTAGGACCATACACCAACAGTCCACCCCGGGTGCTACAGGAGTTAACTCTCCTTTCACCTACCCGAACTTAGAAAATGCCAACTCTTGGCAAATAACACCTTACATCATGACGGCCAACACTAACACATGTCAATTTCACGGCTGTGATGATGAGGATGCACCCGACCACATAGCCCTCCTCAGTCGCATCCTTGGTCCTTCAACCTACAAGGTGCCAATGAAGACGCCATTTACTTCCACCTTTTTCTGTTTTCCGAATTGGGACATGCCGACTAGGTGGAATTCGGCTTTTTCAAGGTTCGAAAATGCTTTGAAACAAAGAGAAACTTTAGAACATTTTCATAATAGACTTTCTAGGCGTGGTCGAGTTACACCGTTTCCTAACGAGTGTTGGTATTGTATTGCACAATTTACGTAATTTCTTGAATTTATTAAAAACGCCACTGCAAAAGTATCGGGGGTTTATTGTCGAACTAATTCGTAAGTGATGCAAGAATTATATTTAATGGTGATGGTTCAAACAATATATGACTTTGATGAAAAAGTCAATTGTTTGAGAAAATGATACCCCAAGTGGTTGGAAATTTTCTAAAATATATTGAAGACATACCACACGTTTTTATTTGTGCCTTAGCTTTAAACCCCTCCTTAAATCTTACAGGGGTTTATACGATAATTGATGAAATAAGTTTGGCTTTACGTTTGTATTTATCAAAACCAAATCAGGCAAGCAACATAAAAGCTATTTTCGATAATGATTTGCAAGCACTGTATGATACTTATTTAGAAAAATATGGTCCAAACTTATACACACAAATGCACATGGGATCAATAGAAGGGGAAGGAAGTCGGGTTAGCTCAAGCCAGGGTAACCTTTAAATTAATGTGTTAATATTGTGAAAAACCTAAACGGCTAAAAAAAGGGGTGAGGCCCCAAATACCAAGCTTGGAAGGTATAAAGGCTTGAATTTCACTTCGATTATGTCGGCCCCCAAATTTGAAAATTTTGATATCTTGGCTTGGTGGAAAGAAAAACAATTCGAATTTCCTATCCATTCCGCTATGGCATGTGATTTACTAAGTGTCCAAGTTTCTACGGTAGCTTCGGAATCAACTTTTTCTCTTAGTGGCAGGGAGCTATCGATACGAAGAACAAGACTAACTCCCCCTTCGTTGGCGATGTGTATATGTTTAAAAGATCACTTGTACGCAGTGGATCGAGTACAACATAAAACATCTCTTGAAGACGAAATGAAAATTGAAGAACTAATCATGATGAAGAGGTGGAAGAGGGACTAAGTGAACCCCTATCGGACGAAGAACTCGTATACGATGAGTCGATGCGCATAAGTAGTTCGAACGAAGATTAATAAAAAAATAAAGATCGTAATGTTTGGAATTATGTTTTTTTTGTATTTCATTTTTCTAGTTTCTTGTTTCGAAAACCTTAGAAATAATAAAAGTCATAACTTTATGTTTATTTTTTTCTTGTTGCCTTTTTTTTCTAGAGGTGCACGCAAAAACCAATATCAAAACCAACTGAACCGAACCGAAACCGGTCTTCCAAACTGACGAAATTGGGGCAAAACCAACCCAAAACCGGTTCGAAAGGAACCAGTGAAAGACCAAACCGTTTGGTTCCTCAAAAAAAAAAAAAAAAAAAACCAAAATAAGCACCTCTACCCCTACCACACAGTATAGTCTTAGGGTCATGACTATCACGTAATACCATACAAATATATGACAGGCATGAAACACATATACGCACGGGTTACAACTTACACATGTAAAACCACCAAGAGAGAGCCCAGCCTTATATCAAAAGGGCCACACACTCATGAAGATTAATCTTGAATAAGTAGTAAAGTTGAAGGGTTAAAGTAGCACGTTTTATTCATTAATATTTAATTAATTATTTGAATGTTTAGAATTATCTAGTTTGGTTAATTAGTATAGATAATGATGTTTTGTTAGTATTATATTATTATTGCTAGAAGTGTTTGAGTAAGATTAACAAGGTTAGTTTAGTATAAATAGGGGTCTAGGTTCATGTTTTATTTTGTCCCTTATTTGTAAGTTTGTTTGTTTGAATAGAAAATGTCGCGTGTTCGTCTCCCCAAATCTCTCATGTTCGTGTTCGATCTCATTGTCTAGGCCAACAATTGCTATCAGAGCTTTGGCTCATTAAACACACGTTTCGTCCGGCATCAAAAATTATATCATCGTTTGAATTATCCATTCTCGTCAGTCCTATATTGAAGTGTGCGTGGAAGTACAGAAAGAAAATAAATAGGTAAAAGTTTTTTCTTTGGTTCCGTAGGTGCGAAGAAACCAATGTTTTCAGAACCGGACCGGACATTGAACCAGTCTTCTTACCAGTCTACTGGTTGGAACGGTCGGATCAGTCGAACCGGATTTAAGAACCTGGTTTAATTTTATATTATATTAAACATAAAAGATACAAAATATATTATATATTATATTTCATATATATAATGGTATGATTAAATTGTCTAATATACTTGTCTAATAAAGATGAAAGATAGCATTGAGCCTTGTAAAACTGAAAAAGCAAATTGTTGTCTACGAGTTTACTTTTTACTTCAAGGTTCAAATAGTGTTGAACACCCCAAGCTACAAACTCTATATCTCATAAAGACATAAACAGATCTGAGCTTGACGACGACGGACTTAAAAAGAAGATGGTTGGAAGTTGCGTCCGGGAGGAGGAAACATGCGATGGTTAAAGAGGCTGTAAATTACATTCAGCGACCAAACCACATTCCTTCACCGACATCTTTCATCAACCTCTGATCGGTGGTCACCGACCGGTTTTTCCGATCCGACCACCAACAACCCGCCCAACCCCTGTTCGTATCAAACACGGTCCTAACACCCTAACCGGACCGGCCAAGCTCCCGGATCCCAGTCCGACCAGTTTGACCGACCGGTCTGGTCCGAGTTTCAAAACATTGGAAGAAACAACAAAATAATTAATATTGTGGTTTGTTGTGTTTTTCTTTACTGTTCACAAGAAAGCTGGTTATTTATTTTTTGTGGTGTCCCAAAAGCAACTGGGAGCTACTGTTGAAAAAAGAAAAAAATAAATCTAGTTTTGGTTCATTTGTACGCATAAAGAAATTTAGAGGCATATAATGGCCGGTGATAAAGAACAGAGTTTCGGGAATGATGAAAGAATCTAAGGGTGGTTTGTTTTTGCAGGTACCAATGTTAACCTCGACCAACTATGCGGCATAGTCGGTTATGGTGAACACTGTGTTAGGTGCGAATGGTTTACAGGACGCGATTGATAAGGAAAAAGGGACTGGAATGGAAGAAAGAAAAAAGTTTATGGCATTGGGTGTCATCTTTCAAACTCTACCCAAAGATGTGTTGCTTCAGATGGCTAAGTATTCAGAACCGAAAGATGTTTGGAAAGCACTTAGAGTTCGTTATCTTGATGAAGAAAGAACACAGAAAACTCGTCTTCAAATGCTGAGAAGCGAGTTCGATGGATTGAAGATTAGTGAGACCGAAAGTATTGATGAATATCCAGCGAAGTTGGGTGAAGTACAGTCAAAATACAAGAGCTAGGGAGCAACACTAGAAGAAGAGGTTGTGGTGAGAAAATTCTTGAACTCCGTGCCTGATAAATATTTGCCTATTGTTTCCTCGATAGAGCAATTCACAGAAATTGAAACAATGACGTTTGAAGATGTGGTCGGAAGTTTGAAGGCATACGAAGAAAGAAATAAGTTAAAGAATGTAAGTGAAAGTTCATCCCAGAGTCAGCTTATGTTCAACCAGACTGAAAAGAAAGTTGAAAACTACCGAGGACGTGGTAGAGGACGTGGAAGATAAAACAGAAGAGGAAGATGAAATCAAATATGGTGTAATGAACATGAGAATGATGAACGTGTTGAAGAGACGAAAAAGAGCCCTGAAGAATGGCATGACAGAAGGAAGTATGTGAGGAGCTATAACTGCGATAAGATTGGGCACTATTCGTATGAATGTAAAGCCCTAGTAAAGGGAAAGAAAAAGCCACTTTGACAAGGACAGAAGACGTAGGTGATATTGATCCATCTCTGTTTATGGCAGCTTGTTCGACAAAGAAAGTAAGTTTGAGTGAAGAAAGAGTTATCCATCGTGTGTTTGAAAAGGATGAAAAGAATGAAGGAACGTGGTCCTTAGATAATGGTGCAAGTCATCATATGTCGGGAAAGAAAGAGTATTTCACTACCTTGGATGAACGAGTCTCGGGTAAAGTAAAGTTTGGTAATGGGTCTGAGATCGAAATCAAAGGTCAAGATAATGTGATTGTGGTAGGTAAGAATGGAGAAAAGAAAATGTTTTTCTAATGTTTTCTATACGCCTAAGTTGAAGGCAGATCTTCTTAGCTTGGGTCAGTTGGATGACGAAGGATGTAAGATTGAGATAGCTAATAGGATATTGAGGCTACATGATCAGAAGGGAAGATTGTTGATGAAGGTTCGGAGAAACCAGAATAGAATGTACAACATCAAGCTCCAGGTATGTTGTATCCTAACAATCTTAAAGATGAAAAGAAAGAAAATCTTGATGTGAAACCGACTATGAAAATGAGAGAAATTCGATTTGGAAGGATAACAAGGGATTTGTTTGAAGTTGGTGAAAGTATTAGTCAAGAACGAGTTGATGAGAAGAAGCGAGTTGAGAGAGAAAGTAGCAATGCAACTTCAGAGTTAAGTATGGAAGAAGTGAGTGCTAATTTTGAAAAACCGGTGAAGCAAGTATGTTGTAGACACTTGAAAAAGAGAAATAAAGGCAAGAAGAAATACAATTCAAGATTAAGGGGGTGAATGAAGATTAATCTTGATTCTTGAATAAGTAGTAAAGTTGAAAGGGCTACAGTAGCAAGTTTAGTAATTAATAATTAATTAATTATTTGAATGTTTAGAATTATCTAGTTTAGTTAATTAGTATAGATAATGATGTTTTGTTAGTATTATATTATCATTGCTAGAAGTGTTTGAGTAAGATTAGTATGGTTAGTTTAGTATAAATAGGGGGTCTAGGTTTATGTTTTTATTTGTCCCTTGTTTGTAAGTTCGTTTGTTTGAATATAAAGATTCGTGGGTTCGTCTCCCCAAATATATCGTGTTCGTGTTTGATCTAATTGTCTGGGCCAACAAATCAAACATAAGGCCATGTTACAAACTAATAATAAGACTCCAAGCCCATAACATAATTCATCCTCACTTACAAACAAAAACAAATACAAGGTATTTACATTTGTTAGGTTCCTATACGTTATTTGGTGTGAAAACGGTTGTATGATTATTTTTATGGCGAAATGAGATGGCATAAGATGGTTAGGGGTGAGCAAAACATGATACCCAACCCGACCCGGCTCGATACCCGAATTCCTATAAAACTAGAACCGACTGATGGACCATAAAGATGGGTCGGTTCTCGGTCCTCAGGCTCACGGTTCCAGTCGGTCCAACAGTGAATGACCGAACCGATAATTGGACTGCAACTCCATCGATTTTTCTCAGGTGGACAATTAAGGCTCCAAATTGTTGATTCAACATCCATTTTGTTAAAGGTATTTGTTTCTACAGCCTTATAACTTGTGTTATTGTTTGTTTGGTGTGATCTGTGTTGTTTTTTTGTGGGTTTCATATGGTTTATTGTTTTAGATTCTGATATAATTTTTATTTGTTTATTAAGATGATTTTGTCATAAAATGGCTTGAAGTTTGAAGAAGCAGTAGGGATGGATGATGAATGGAGGAGCAGCGAATAATGTATAATGTAGGTATGTGAATCAAACCTCTTTATTAATGTTCAATACTATTATCTACACCTAATTTCGCCAAAGATGGTTTGATATTCTAGTTATTATGATCTTCGCCCACCAAGTGTTCGATATAAATCCTGAGTGAAAATACTACAAGGGTAGTATAAGATCCATGTCCTAGTTTCAATGTGAGTCACACTAACATAATGTAATGATTGAATATACGAAGTAAAATGAAAGTTTGAAATAAACCAACAATTCAAACATGATATGATAATATGAAATAAACCAAAAGTACGAAATAAATCAAAACTTCAAACAAAAACTTGAAACGTATACTACTTGATTGACTTCATCTTTTCAACATTAATCCGAAAGCTCCGCTTAATCAAGCTTCGGATCAACCTTATCAGATATTTCTACAAAACCGGTAAAAAAACAATAGATAAAACACACAGAAAACGACTTAAAGATGTGTATGTAAATATACCTTTTCCAGTGTCATCAAATTCTGTTGGGTCATCGTTATAGTTTATCTTCTTAGCAGAGTCACGAATCCAATCCTCTGTACATATTAGTGCCTCTACAATTGGGCGTGACAAAGAAGTTCGATAAGTTTGGACAACTCTTTCGCCTGTACTAAAAGCTTCCTCTGAAGCAACACTGGAGATCGGGATAGCCAAAATATCTACGATAATAATAATGGATAACAAGTTAATTAGCTAGAGGTTATCATACTTATAAGTAATATACATAAACTATTAAACATACCTTTCGCCATTAGCGCTAAAATTGGGTATTTTGAAGATGTAACTTTTCACCAATTCAGAATATTGAATCCCTGGTAATTGTTCTCCTTAGCGTCCTCAAGGTACCTATCCAATTCTGATGTGGTGGTATATGAGGAAGAACCACCATCCGCTTTAAATTCTGTTAAAAAGTCATCATAGTCTTGTGCATATTGTTCAAAGTTCCCTCGACTTTGAGAAACTTTATCTGAACTTTGGGTTTCACTTTTTGATTCATGGTGTTTAAACACCAACTTCAGTTCCCCCATTATACTGTCGACGACTTTTAACCTTTTTTTGAATGTCATCTTCTTTCTCATCATCTTTCTGTTCTGCCTTTAATATTCTTGTAAAGCCAAATTTAATCACACGCATCTTCAATCTAGGATCTAAAATAGCTGCAAAATGTAGAATGTAATTAAAACTTTTTCCATTCGGCAAATTCCACCAGTACTTGTCAAACTTCGCAAGAAACGTATTATCCATAACTCTACTACTCGAGTCACCTGAAGCTTTCAATTTCCTTAGATGCTTGCAATGTTAGTCAACACATAAAGTGCTGGTGAGCCACAGAATGGATTATATTATGGATATGTCACATCAACGTATGGAAATGGATAATACTTACCAAAATGGATAATATTATGGATATGTCACATCAATGCATGGAAACTTACCAAAATGGCAAATAATCGGATTTCATCACATAATCACATCCTAAACATCATCATGGTGTTGCTACATCATTCTAGTATAAACCCTAACAACAATCGATCATCAAATCATCACATATCATCCTAGATCCCTATAATGCCCTCAAACAGGCCAAAACTCATATTACTCACGAAACACCTCAAGCATCCATCAAAACCTAAGATATTCATCCTAACAACAAATCCATATGATCAAAGTAACAAACACACAAGAATCCTCATGTTTAGACCATCAAAACCCATTTCAAGTTTGTATTTTTTTTTATTAAAAACTCATATAAATGATTAGACATAGTTTGAGAAATGTTTTTTAAAGGCTTTCAAAGATAGAAACTCTATAAAATAAGGTTTGGACCTTTTGAATGATTGTTATGATTAATATAAATACTTTTTTTTAACATTAAATTAACACATAGACGCGAAAAATTATATCAAGATAGCGGGCAGGCGGGCAACAAGCTGCGCCGCAACCTCTTTTTGGACCGCAAACCCTAACCTACTAAAAACAAACCCATGCCCCCCGGAGTCGAGACACATCTATGAATAACTCATTGGACACTGGTCGAGAAACGGATAGCTTCCGGTGCCAGGGAGCCAAAGGTATCAAATGCCAGGGGTACGAAAACGTGTTGGTTCTCCTCACAGACTTTAGCATGCTTCTCAACTTTCTTCGCCTCTACTTTACGCACTGCTTGCTCTACTACAAACCCACTATCCCTCAAACCATCCAGGGGAGATACACATGTTAGGTCGACACAAACGTGTTTTCCCCTGGCCCACCCAAAGACAAGTAGGTCTGCTGGACGTAGGGTGGATCTCCCTTCTGCGGGGTCCGAGAGGAAATTCACAGGAGCTCCTTCTTGGCTGAGATCCCAGCCCTTCTTAAAATGTCCCAAAGAACGTCTCGAACCCAGTCATGCCTATATTTGAAACCAGGCAACTCCTTATTTGTCTAAGCATGCCTTACGGCAAATCGGACAGACTTCATCTTCATGGTACATGGGGATCACCAAACGATATTTAAGAATTGCCCAGTATTCAACCCCGAACATGGTTTGGCCCAAACCTTCGATTGGGATAACATTCAGGAAATCTTGGGCATGGGGGCTTTGCAAGCATTCAATAACTGCCTTTTGGCGGGGGGACAAATCAAAAGCTTCACCCAGGCTCTGTGCGATTTTGCCATAAAGGGCATTCGCCAAAGTTTTCTCAGGCTTTGGGGGGGTGTCCTTGTTAGAAAAACCGTCAATACCAAAACCCGGGAGATAGTCATTTATCCTTTCAAGGGGCTGCACGTAGTACAAGTCCATGTCGACAACCCCGCTATTCCTTAAGATGTGGTCTTGGAGATTCCAAGACTGAGCTCGCGATGCCACAAAAGCATACACCCCAACATCCTTTGCTGAGAGGAGCCCTAATCATCCCAAACGCATTGGCAAGGATGCTAGTCGCCAATGTAGGTCACCAAAGAACGGGCCCCCACATACCAATATGTCTTTGATGGCTTTCCGCAGACCCTTGTCGAAACATGATACCGCTTCATCCATCATGGCGGGTTGGCAGGTCCGCAAACCAAAAATCAACTTAGCGACCCCCAAACAAGATCTGAGCAAGAGGAGTTCACTTTGGGGATCCCTAAGGTAGGGCAAAAGTTTCATAAAATCAACCGCGCGTGAGGCTCGCCGCACTGCCAATTCCCGTATAAAGTAAGAGTCCCGACTAATAGCCCCTCCAAGGAGCTTCACCCCTTTTTCTGGCCTTCCAATCCCACTGGGGAAAAGCCCGTCCCTAAGTTTCACCCCATTACAAGACGGCCAAAAAACCTCAGTTTTCTTAATATTTAGTTGAAGCCCCAGGGATGGCCCTTCCTTCCGGATGATGTCTAAGGCATTCGTAACGTCGGTGGCATCACCAATAATCGTCTCATCATCAAGGTACCACGCATGAAATGGGAGGTTACATCTTTCTTGCACCCGGAGAACCATATGGTGTAATGCCAAGGCGAAAAGGAGGAGACCTAAAGGGTCCCCCTGCTGAACTCCCGTAGTGGCCCCTATACAATCATCACCAACATACAACCTAGCTGGCTGGGCATATAAGAACTGGACCCACAAATAGATAGCCGTGCAATGCTGAAGAACTTCTCGAAGAAGGGCAGTGTGGTCGATCATGTTGAACGCGTTTGAAAAATCCACAATGAGCATAGCCAGCAAACCGTCTTCATGGAAGGAGTTAAGGAATCTATTCGCACTGTGGAGCACCGCCTATGCCAAATTAGGGGTCCCCACCCCAAATTGGAAGTCCCCTAGATACTTAGCCATTTCCTTACCAACCTTCCTCATAGCCACTTTAGATACCAGTCTGCGCCAAATGGCCCCTATTGCAATGGGACGGATCCCATTATCAGGTTTCAGAAGAGGGGTAAGAGGGGCCGAAACAACAAATTCAGCAAGTACCCTGGGACACAACCCCCTAGCCATAAGTTGACGACTTCAGTAATGGCTGAGAGCAAACCCGTGGAAGCCACGGACCCCTCTCCGCTAAGGGCGTCCAATAGATGTTGGGCCCTCAAACCGTCCCTCCTGCAGGAAGTCCCTTTAGGGAAAGATCAGAGACATTGAAGCACACAGTCCTCATCCACAACAAGCGCAGGCATGATATCGGAGTTAGAGGGCAAGGATGGAGGAGGCAACACCGGATGTTTATCAATGAGGGCTTTCATGGTAGAATCCCCAAAAGGAGCAACCCCACTAGAACACAACACCTTGACAACAATTGTGAAATGACCGTCCCTTACTTTCCAGAGGAACTGTTTGACATTGGGGCTTTTTTCAGTAGCCTCACCCCCTACTTCCTGCTTGATAAAAAAAACCACCCCCCACGCAATCGAAGAGGGAAGGAACCAAATCTGCAAACCCAGAACCGTCTTTCCAAAAAGAGAGCGATTGCAAGATGCTGCCACACTACAATGATTTCCTATTCCCAGACCTTCGCTCCTGCCTTGTGGATGGTTTGACCACCCGTAGGGTACACCGCGGCAATAAAAGCAGTTTGACCCAGTTTCTACGGAGCCTGGTGAAGCCACCACTTTGCGTAAGGCACCTGTCAAGGCCTGGACAAATGCCAATCGACAACTTGGGTACTCTTGACAGTTTGAATGGGCAGTGAGAAAACCTTTTCTAAGAGGGATATATCTCCAACCACCTCCTGAAGGACCAGGTTCCATGTCCACAGTCACGTGACGAGGTTTCTGGATCCCAACAATGAAATCTTCCACATCTCCCGTAACTACAGAGAAGGAGAAGACGTCATCAGCACTGTGATTGCACCTTTTGCTGAGAGCATGCATCGCCATGCACCTCCTACATAGCTATTTAGCCCCATCCCTAAGGGCGCCCCCAACATCCATAAAAAGGTCAAAGTCTTGGGAGATTGCATCTTGCAAAGACGCCCTCCTTTTTTCTGTCTTGAAATGGAAACTCTGCATGTGCTCTAGTAGGCGTAGAAACCCCGAAGACCCCGGCTTACCATCTTTACACTCATGGAGATGCTTAAAGGGGCATGGTCTCAAACCACTACTCGAGCCACTGCCAAAACCTTCTTGTTTAACATTCCGATCCCTTTTATTAGGAGTCATATGCACGCAAACACCAAACCCAATACCAAACAAGAAAGCATAAAAGATAGCATAAACTTTTAATCCTCAAAATTCAAATCTGGATACCACAAAAAATAATAACAATAGTGAGAATCAAACCTGTATCACAAAGATAAATAAATATTTCCCTAACCACTTCACCGTTTATCATTAAAAAAAATATCAAAAGTGAATGCTCAATTATTATTCAATTATTTGTTTTGTTTTTCTACAATTTGGTAGTTGGACTATACCTTTATTTTCATTTTATTTATTTTTTATCACCAAAAGTCATCTCATCTCATCTCATCCATTGTAAAACGCCGTCGTATTACCCCCTCCCTATCCTTAACCACATACAAACTCCACTTCACCTTCGTGGCTCTCAATCAATTCCCGTATTCATTCCCACACCATCAAAAACCTTAATTCCATCACTTTTTGCAGGTATAATAATATTAATATTATTAATAATCTCAATCTGGTTTTTTATTTAATTGATCTCTTTTTCTCATCTAATTAATTAAACCCAAACAAACTTCGTTTAAATTTCGTTACGATCTTCATCTTTTGTCTTTTAATCTTTAAATATATATATATAATTATATTATACATTTTAGATTACATTTAATTAACCAGACCTTTTAAATTAATTTTGTTCAGGTGATTTGTTTGTGTAGAAGTATGTGATTATTATTTAGAGGAGTAATTTAGGGTTTGGTTATTGAGATTTAATTATTAATGATATGATTATTATTGTTATGGTTTTGATTGTTGAATCCAAACATCCCTTTAGTTAGTTATTAATAGACTTCGATATTATTAGGTTTATTATAGAACACTAAGTTATTGCGAGAACAGAAACCGCGAACCTAAGTTTTATACTTTTTACGTACAAATGCTGATGCATATGCATATGCTTTGGAGATATTAATAAATAGTGCATTTCTATTGGTTTGTTTTATGTTAAAAGTTTTGAGATGGAAATAAATGGATGATTCATTTTGTTATGCGTGTTGTCGCAATGTCTAGTGTTCTACGTAGATTCATCCCCTAGCTTGGAGCTGATTTTTAGTATAAAGCCAATACTTTAGCTTAAGAAACAGATATGGATTGTTTTTGTTATCCACCGTCAGTATTTTATAGTTTGTGATATTCGTTACATTGTGAAGCCCTAAGTATGAAAATTATACACTTGATGTTTTGAATTCTTTGTGTAGTAGATGCATGTTTTTAACAAAATCTTCTGAATGTTGCAACTTCTTCTAATTTAAACAATGTACTGAACCGATCTCTATAGGGATAGTTGTATAAGTTCTATAATAATGTTTGGAAAGTATAAACCACGTTTAGCAGCTTTAGTCTTTAGTTACACTTCAAAATGACTTTTGCAGCGCTTAATATTTATTAACTTTCGCATATAATTTATGATGTTTAAAGCAGCAAAAACCACATGTATCTTGGCGTTGAGATTTTCTAGTAGACAAGTACTGCAAGTCTATTATTTAAGTTACATCTTTCTCTGCCTTTTGGTAGTGCATGTATATTATGATTCTAATTAAGATGGCTGTTTGTAAGTACTAAAGTTTTATAGATACTTCATATCTTCACGGTTTGACTGATAACATATGTCGCATAATTGTTGTATAGAATCTTGACCAAGATGACTCCAGTTGGCCCTTTTGTCAAAGCTGCTAGACCTGATGACGGATCTTCGAAAAAGTCCAGTGAAACCCAAAATAAGCAGCAGGGATGTCCTATGAGTAAAGATAACCAAAATAAGCAGCAGGGGTGCCCTATGAGCAAAGACTTTCAAAACAAGCAACAGGGGTGCCCTATGAGTAAAGAAATCCAAAATAAGCAGCAGGGTTGCCCGATGAGTAAGGTTAAGCAAGATTCCGAGGAGTCAAATGTCGTTCCCGCAAAATGCCCTTTTGGATATGATTCTCAAACTTTCAAGCTGGGACCCTTCAGTTGCCTAATATGCCAAGCACTACTCTTTGAAAGTAGCAGATGTGTTCCTTGTACCCACGTGTTTTGCAAGTAAATATACAAAGCCATAGCTATATATTTGTGTGCACAAATATATCTATTATGAGGTGTTTGGATTTACTTTTTTGGAATTGATTATTTGATTACTGCTTTGATCATATGATTGGACAGAGGTCATATGATAAGTTTTTGACAATAACTTTCATACGAACTACTAAAAAAATAAACTATCGAAGGGTAAAACAGAATTAACAATTCTCAAATTTATAACTTAATTTGAGACTTTTATACCATACATCAAAATGCCTCTTATCTTCTTTTTCTTATGTTTTTAGTTGTTAACTTTGACAATTAATTTTGCCAAACACTTGAAACATTTACTTATCGGTTTAATTATGATTATTGAATATCATATAGTCACTTTCAATACGCTCGTCCAAACACCTCCTTAGTTTATATTCTTTCCTTCATTACACACAATTGACTGTGTTTGGCTTTTTAATTCTCGTGTTTAAACAGAGCATGCATTTCACGCTTCAATGATTGTCCTCTATGTGGTGCTGATATTGAGAAGACAGAAGCTGATACAAATCTTCAAAGTGTAGTTGATCGATTTATTGATGGCCATGCTAGAATTAAGCGGGGCCCAGTTGATACAGACGAAAAGCAAGTAGTTGATGAGAAGAAAACAATTATATATGAAGATGTCTCCTTGGAAAGGGGTGCTTTCCTTGTGCAACAAGCAATGAGAGTAAGTTGCACTGTTGCAGACTTGCAGTTACTCTAATAAACAGCTTATTACGATGAAAAGTAGATTATAGTCGTAGATGATGTTTTTAGAATATATTCCAAGAATAGTATCACGTTTTGAAACTCATTACGTATAATAATGCACCCTCCACAAAATAAGTGTCCACAAAAAAAAAAGAAACTCATATTTCTAGGAATGCATGGTCAACACAGCTTTTAGTCCGTTAAAAGGATAACTTTACCCTTTAAGAAAACACAGATTAAAAATATATGAAATCAATGAGGTTTGTGATTTGTTTAATTTGGGTAGAGTGGTTAACACGGTATAATTATGGGACAAACCAATATGGAAAATTCTTTCGGGATGAGGGGAGCAAGTAGAAGATGGTTTTAGTGTGGTGTATTAGGTGGTGTTTGGGTATACTTCTGCTGATTCAAGCTGTAATAATCACTTTTGATGATGTTAAGGGGGTGTATGGATTTGAGTTTTGAAGTTCATTTTCTGATTAGAAAGACTTGAAGTAGCAATAGTATTTTTTTAGTTTCATGCCTGATGCAAGAGCTGCAACAATTCTGATTATTAGTTCCTATTAATTCAAGCCACATCCAGCCACTATCGTCTACTGCCCACTTGATTACATGTAACTATGTGATTATGATAAATCAACACCACATAATCATTTTCAAAACGCACATCAAAACACCCTTTTGAAAGTTCTGATTATTTATACATGTACAGATGATGTAAGAACTACTGTATTCTTAGATGATATGATTTGTTGCACTCAGTATCAACATCATTATCTGATCCATTAATAACCAATACACAAAAAGCTGAATTCGCGATCGTCAGATAATCACTTTCAAGAATGCCCAAACACCCCCTTAGTTTATGTTATTTTAGGTAGTCTTCTTTGACATGCATACTTATATTTTGTGCATTACATGTAGGCATTTCGGGCAAATAACGTAGAAAGTGCAAAATCAAGACTAAGTATATGTGCACAAGACATCAGAGAACAGCTGGAGATTTCAGGGAACACATCTGAATTATGCTCACAGTTAGGAGCCGTATTGGGCATGCTTGGTGACTGCTGGTATGTGTGTATTCCTTTTGTGTTAAAAAAATCAACTTTTGATTAGGTGGTATGATGTTTGGTAAATCTGTATGGATGAGTGATTGGTGAGGTGATGTTTGATATAACTGATAGCTGTTGTGTAAGTTAGATTTTTGAATGGTTAAAATATACCAGTATATATGAATTATTAAAAGGCAATTGAACCGTAAAGACTTGTTGAGATAGAGAAACAATTTTAATCAAAAGATGTTTTAGTGGATAAGTGGCTGAATCATTCTTGTGTGTTGATTTATTTCCTTTTGTTTTTAGTGATGATTTTGCAGCAATAATGACATAAATACTGTTTTGTAGTCGTGCAATGGGGGATGGGAGTTCCGCAGTTGCTTATTTTGATGAGAGTGTCAATTTCCTGTCGAAAGTACAAACAGAAGATCTAGAGGTACAAATAATATTCATATATTATAATTTTAAAGGTGGCTATTTTTTACATCGTTATCTACAGATGGGTCAATATGGGCTATATTTTATGTCTAACGGGTCAAATAGGATAAGCTAAAAAATTCCACGTAAAAGAAAACGGGTTGACAGCCATCCAAATTGCATTCAAATGATGTCATTGTAATATCTTGTGTTTTTTTTTTCAAACACATTTAAATACATTAATTATTTTGAACTGCAAAAAGTAAACAAATAACTTGTTTATGGGTCAGCCAACCCTAGCTGGCTGCCTGTTTTAACCCTCGCATATCATCCGTTACCCAACCTTCCTATTTTGCCACTTCTATATAATTATAGCTCATAGTCGAAATCCTTTTTTTCTGTATATTCTGTTACATGAAGCCATGAGGTTAGATTCAGGTTAGGATACATTCTTAATTATCTTGAAAAAATGTGCAGGTCACACACACGCTTTCAGTCTCCTTGAATAAAATTGGGGATTTTAAATATTATGAAGGTGACTTGAAAGCTGCAAGAGATCACTATTTTCGGGCTTTGGATGTTCGTCGCAAAGCTATCAAGGATTCTTCTAAAGCTCCGTCTCAGGTCTGTAATAGGTCAAAACATGTTGGTTTGACCCAAAACATGTTTGTCCTATTTAATATATTTTGTTATAAATAATTAGTGTGTTATATTGTGTTTCAAATATTTTAATGTTCCACAAGCCCTGTTTTCTAAGCAGAAAATCCAACAATAATGCAGTTTTTGTTCTGACTTGTTTAACTCTCTTATGTTTGTTGTTTCTAGGTTCTAGATGTGGCTGTATCTCTTGCAAAAGTTGCTGACGTGGACAGAAATCTTGATGCTGAGGATGCAGCAACTGAAGGATTTCAAGAAGCCATAAATCTGTTAAAATCTTTGAAAATAGACTCTGAAGATAATGCACTGGAACAACGGGTAAGAAACGTAGGATCAACATTGACATGAATCACATGCAATAATAGTTGTAGGAGACAATAAGTCAAAGAGGTGAGGGTATCAACCTGATCACCTGACAACAGGTCGTCGGTTTGGGCTGTAGTCGATTTGGGTCGTTCTTTGTCTCTAACTTTTCAAAACGGGTCAAATTTAAAACTTAGGCTAAAATGAAACGGTTCGAACAGGTCACAATTCACCAAAGGTGATAGTCTGTCCTTTCACCTAAAAATGGGTTGATTTGGGTTGTTCTTCATCTGCCAATGGGTCTAAACGGGCAAAATATAAAAGCAGGCTTAAGATGAAACGGTTAATGCGTGTTGAGACTTATTAAAGGTGGATTGCAATGCTTACGTCCTCGTAAATCGCTTTTTTCTTGATAAATATGTTAATAAGTAGAAACAATAGTTTATAAGATGCATGTAATACTTTGATTATATTTTTAGAATAAAAGGAAAGGAAAAGGAACAAAAACGGTCGTGGAGTCAGCATACCTGATCTAACCCTTATAAATAAATACCTGTTCTGAACCGTTACCTAATTGGCTAACCTCCCTCTTTTTTATAACTGCAGCGGCTTTCGGTTCTTGATTTCCTCAACAACCAACTCTCCAAGAAGCAGGCGGACTGAAAATCGAATCAAATTTGTGGCCCGCTTTTTACATCTCATCAAGGACCCACTTCGCTTCCAAGCTTTAGCAAGTTCGTAATATGGTCTGTTATAGTCGATCCCTAATATAAGGATCCAAGTCCATAATAACATTAATATCTAGCTTTTTGTTGTTAATGCTTGCATTTTGTTCTGTATGAGATAAATGAATGTATGTTTTTACCAAGACTGGTGATGTAAATAAATAAAGCCTATATAACCTTTTTGTTGTAAACAAACAAGTAAAAACTTCACTAGCACCACCTGGGGGGGGGGGGGGGGGGGGTCAATCGTGACAGAATGGTGGGAATTGTTGAACCTGAACCCGAGCACCGAACCCATGTTTATTCAGATCGAATATTTTAACCCAACTGCTCACATTTAACGTGTGTAACCAGAACATGACATGTTAAGAGAATCAATGGTGTTCGATGAAGCTGTAAACGTATTAAACAGGTTAATAGGTATGTTTAGAAATCTTCATCTTACCACCACCACCGCCAACAATCCCTGTTGCAGACCAGCTCTGTCAGTCGCTGTTGCCATGCACTTCCGCCAGGCACCACTAGGCGCAGGTCTCCCATCTGTATCTGGTGTTGCAATTCACCGTCGAGAGTTAATTGTCACAGTTCATTGTCGCTGGCTCATAAATCCCAGGTTTTTCAGCCGTTATCACCACCACAATCATACACCACCGCCCACCATCCCCGCCTGCCACCACCCTTAAGCATCCAATGTATATTCTTTTTGTTTTGTTTCTAAATTTTCCATAGTTTCCTGCATTTTTTCTAGGAATAATGGAAATAAATAATCCCAACTATTGAGTATTGGCCAATAACAGTCTCAACTACGAAAATTACCAATAGCGGTCCCTACTTTCAACATATTGGAAACCAACAGACCAAAAACTAAACGGAGGCTAACTCCGTTAGTGTGATGCTGACGTGGCATGCTTAGGTGGTATCCTATGTGGCATCCTACGTGGCAAAACGATCCTACGTGGCATTCTACGTGGCATGCCACGTCAGCATCACACTAATGGAGTTAGGCTCCGTTAGTTTGGGTCCGTTGGTTTCCAATATGTCGAAAGTTGGGACCGCTATTAGTAATTTTCGTAGTTAGGACTGTTATTGGCCAATACTTAATAGTTGGGATTATTTATTTCCATTATTCCTTTTCACAACTAAACACACTCCAGGTACTTCTATGCATTCTACGATTTCTGTAACCCGTGTGTAAACATTGATCAAAACGTTGCAGTTTGACACACGACAATGAATAACACAAGTTCAAAATACTTGACCATCCTAAAATTCAACTTTACATCAGGAGCAGTTTGGGCATTTGCCACCAACCTAAAACCAAATTCACATTTTGAGAAGCGGAAAACGTAAAATGTCTCAAATGTCATTTGCCTCTTCTCAACTCCGCAGATGATAGTCAAGAGTATACGCATGAATATCTGAAGGACTTGTTCCGGGCCTGTAAACAACAACAATGACTTGTAAAATAACTAAAATCAATTTCCTAGTTGATGACATATAAATCACTTAGTAGTGGCAAATCCGTCACGTAGGCACAGATAAAAGAAATGCTTAATTTAGAGTCGGTTATGAAAATCTAAAAAAAAAGGAACTGTAAAGTTTATTTCCATGAAGCGTGATTTGCCGAATAAACTAATCCAATTAAGTTATCTACTACACAAAGATTAAAATACCTTTTGTTGATTATCCCGTAGTGAAACTTCGGTTTGCCAACCTTGATGTCCTCAATGTACTAAAGAAACAGAAGATTAAAACAATGTAACGACTCAAACTACTAAGTGAAAAAAAAAACACGAAAAACAGCAACAAAAATAAAAGCATACCAATTTCAAGGTAACAAGCATTGACGAAAAGGAAAGAGATTCGTAAGGGATATCGTCAAGCGCAAAGAGCCGGCATTCTGATGATTCAGGCCCGGGTGAAAAGTGCGGTGTCATCAATTTTGCCAAGAATATTATATAAGTCTGCCCACAAAAAAAAAAGATTAATAAACATTTACATTCTTGCAAAATGTAATTCGTTTGGGGCGTTTGGGTATGCATTTTGCAAAATGAGTATCAAAACGTGCATCCAAACACCGATTTGTAACGAACAGTCACATATAAATGAGTGAAATCACTTGATATGTAAGGAATTGTTTTGTCTCACTTGGCCTATGAGAGGGATGTCTAATTGAGCAAAAGGCGAAATAATTTCCACTTTAGCCCCTGCTTCTTCCCATGTTTCTCTAATGGCCCCTTCTGTAGCTGACTCGCCAATCTCCATGTAACCGGCTGGTAATGTCCTGTGAAGAAAGCCTTAAAGATTAGGTATTTCAAACCAGGAACTAAATATTTTGACCCGACTCGTCCATTTTGCCATCTATGGTCATATTCTTGCATATGCATAAAAGAAATGATCTTTAACATACACATGTCGAGTACTGTTTCATAGGCACATCGCACGGACACACGTATACGTATTACACTAATTGCAAATGTACATTATGGAATGCATAACTGAGGATTACATGTTTACTTTCATAACAAAAAAAATACATACCAAAGACCATAAGAAGGTTGGATTTTTCGCTTGCATAGCAAGATACTGTTATCATGCTCAATTAAGCAACCTACCACCTGAAATCATCATTTTCGAATTTTAAACAAAGTATGAGTTATATAAAAAGTTGTGAAGTTGCAAAAATATTCCTTCATAAAGGGTTTTTATATGCAATCAGCATCAAACATCTGTAAACAGATTTTTTTTTTTAATTTTGCATACCATTTTTGGATTTTCATATGCAATTTTTCCGCAAAGAGTGCAAATAGCTCTTTCTTTCTCCTCGCCATCTGGTATCTCATGCTTCGTAGGGCCCCCGCATAATTGACAGAAATTAATTCTTCGACTAGTGCCCTGCACGTTGCTACATGTCACAAATTATATGGGAAAAGATGGTGACTGTGATTAAAAAAATGGTCACATATTAAGAGGTTTGTGTTGGGCTTGGTTTAAAAAAGCGCGCCTCGCACAAAAGCGACGAGGTCTAAGTGCATCGCGCAAAGCGCAAAAAGCGTGGGATTTTCGTACCCAAAGCGCACACTAATTATATAGTTTTCTTATATATACCATATATATCCCATGAGTTTTTAGCTTCATTTACCCAAAATATAGCTATAAATAAGGTTTTAATGTGATTTTACTTATATGTACAAGCCAAAAACACCAAGGTACAACATTTTTATGCATAAAAAATACCCTGTGTACATGAGGCGCGCGCCTCAGGGTGAAAAGCGACTGAAATTTGACAAAAACGCGCCTGAGGCGCGTGCCTTTTGGAAATTGGGTAGGCGCAAAGCCCTGAGGCGCCCTAGGCTGCGCCTTAGGTGCGCTTTTTAAAACCCAGGTGTTGGGTAACATGTCAAGACATGTAATGTTTTTGCACGGGTTGAAACGGGTAAGGTTGACCCGAAACACTTTCTGTGTCGAAGCGGGTTAGGTCGCGTTGGGTAACAAAAGTTTTATTATTTCAATAATAATCCAATTTTATGCATTATATTTACAATTTGGGAGACTTTCAACTCATTTGACCCATATCATTTGTTTAACAGGTTAGAGAGATAAAACATAAACCTAATCAACTCATTCATAAGTAAAATAAGTCAAAATGGCCACCTATCGTAAACATACATACCCAAATAATTGAAGTTCATACCAAACACTCTTATCTAAAGTAAGACAAAATTCTTGAATGGTAAAATGTTTGCTTTCCGATCACTTAGAGATAAACATGACCCAAATCGACTAAAAGGATAAAACTTCCTACCTCTTAACTAATTAACTATAACCACTAAGCAATAAAGCAATGTTGCAGAAGTCGCTAGGCGCTAGGCGGGCGGTGAGGTCCAGCCTAGGGACTAGTCGGGACTAGGCAAAATTAGGCGTAATTAGGTGTTTTAGTATTTTTATACGTATTTTATAAAAATATACACAAATTTAGGTGTTTTTTGAAAATATGTTAAGATATATACACATAATACTTAGAAATACTTAGAAATTTAATAAAAAAAATCACCGCCTAGGCCCGCCTAATGGCCAAAACGCCTAGATCTCCGACTAGGGCCTAATTCCGATTTTGTTCACCGCCTAGGCCGATTTTTGCAACATTGCAATAAAGGTTTATCAAATACAATTTATGAAGCATAAAAAAATTATTAGAAAGATGATGAAAACACAAAATGTTGTATATCAGGCTACCTAACGGTATAAAATTAAAGATGTTGCACCCACGTCTACATTTTGCCCCATCACTAATTTAAATGTTTAGTTTAGCTTTCTGTGTTTGGAGTTTTATTTTCTTTAACTTTAAAGTTTTAGTCAATTTCAATTCCTTAAATGTAGCATCACAGTGTGCTCATGTTTTAGCTTCCTATACGTAACCGTTAAGGGTGAGCAAAATTGGACCGGACCGAAAAAAACCGGAGGACCGAACCGAAAATCCACCAAAACCGACCCGGGTATGTTTTTTAGGTTCTTTAGTCGGTCCGGGTATCGTGACCTCTAGGGTGTACTGATTAATAACTCTATCCTGAACCAATGTTAAATCTATCACAGAATTGTCATAACTCATCATGATCCTTTATTTGACACATTAGGAAGTGATTTATATTATTTACAGACGAGTATGCATAAGTGGGTCAGAGGTGTAGTAGTAGAATTACTTTAGGATTTAATAATATTTTGCCACCTGATTTATAGTTGCCATATAGCTAAAAGCTTTTCAAATGTTGCTAAACAAACAAATTAAAAAAAAATGAACATGAACATAAAGATATTCAGTAATGGGTCAATATGGGTTGGGTTGGGTTGGGTTATAATCAACATTTATGCCATAAAGATATGCAGTAGTGTAGTGGGTATACCCTTGTAAGTTGCAATCATACATCATCTTAAGTAAGCATGAATATTATGACTACAAACTCTGTTAGATCAAGGTACCCAATAGGATGCCCCTAAAAAGTGTACCAAAAGTATTAACAGTAAGTTAAAAAGAAGTTGGTTAAGTGTGTTAACTTCTGTAAGACTGTAATGCCATTGATCGAACTGGTTAAAAGTTATTGCAACAATCAAAATGAAGGAATAAATCTCGGGTTCGGTTCTTGACATGGACCGACTGTACCCGAGAATCACAGGACTGAAACCGAACTTAGATTAGGGGGCTGTGAATCGGTTCTGAGTTTTGAAGCTTTTCGGTTCTCGGGTCGGGTCGGGTTTTTATCGGGTCGGGTCGGTTCTTGTCATTTGCTCACCCATAGTAACCGTACAACGAATGAAGGAGATCAGTGAGTTTTGAGTAGGAAAATCTTTTGGTTAATTGTCTCTCAATGGATTTTGAGGTAAATCAATCTTCCATTGCTAGTTCAAGTGTGGCATCTTAGACGGTGTTCTTTGGATCCTATTCGGAGCTATGTGGTCTATCTGTCTCCTATCTCGGTTTAGGTTTGCCCTATCGTCCGTTTATGTGGTATTTTATGTATCATAAACAAACCGTCGATCTATCCAATTCTTATCTCAATGCTCCCTACTACATACCAATCTAAATCATCAACCAAATTATCCAACAAAATAACCCTCCAAAGTGCATTTCTAACAATACAAAAAAGATCCTATCTTTACATATTCAAGAAACCAAATTTTAAACCAATTAAACAACTTATTGTTAACCCAACAACAAAAACAAAATCCTTTTTCATAAATTAACATAAAAAAAAAACTTACAGATGGTCTAAAAGTTGCAGCAGAAGAAGAAGAAGAGGAGGAAGCTACATCAGGGTTTGATTCAGAACCAATAGAAGAAGCTCTAAATTGATGAAAACAAAGAGGGGTTCTTGAAGATGTTAAAAGGGGTGTTCTTGAAGATATAAAGGAAAGAGCTTGATGGTTTCCATGGAGTTTTAATCTGTGGTAAAAGAGACCTGAATAGGAACCAAGGAATTGTATGCTTCTCAACATTTTATTTGAATGAATTTTATATCAAATTTGAAGAAATATCCTGTGAATCGATTTTGTTTATCCTTTTTCACATATATTTGTTATTATATGAACATCCAAAATGTTTCGCACAACAATAATGGTCCTTGTACTATGGTTTGGGCGTTTTAAAAAAAAAATTATTAGGTTATGTGTAGTGGTGTGGGTTATGGTATTAAAATATTAAAAAGTAATACAAGGGGGGTTATGGAAAAATAGGGTGTAGTGGGAAATGGGGTTATGAGGGGGTTATAAATGATTGGGTAATAATTGTTTTTTATTGTTTTATTATTATTATTATAATAATTATTATTATTATTTTATTTTATTATTATTATTATTATTATTATTATTATTTTATTATTATTAATCTATAACTTCATCATCTTCACATCCTCCACCTAACCCATATTCATCATCTTCCCTCCCTCCCTCCCACTCGCCACCACCTTCCAACCATCACACCCACCACCTTCAACCACCACCACCTTCTTCTTCTTCAACAACAACAAATAATAATAATAATAATAATAATAATAATAATATCAAGTTGTAGCTCACAACGCCCGTTGAATCCATAGCGGGTTGAACCATAACGCCCCCATAGCGCCCGGGGGGCGGTGTTCCCGGCGCTATGGGTGGCTAAAACGCCGGCCAAAACGCCCCACTACACACACCCTTATTCTTCTTTGAGCGGTCTCAGGTTTGAATCCGAACACTGACCCCTTGTGAAAAAAAATGTTTTGGAGTCAATACCGGCAGCTCAATTTGAGGTCAATGGGGTCGCCAAAGGTGATTTGAACATGAGCCACCTTGATTACAGATGAGTGTCAAAACCAGATGCGCTGAGCATGTTATCCAAAAACGAGTAAGTGATATAGTGTAAGATGGTAATTGGTGTTGGGTATATATCATTTTGGTTGTCTCACTTTATTATATTATCACGGGATATAGAAATCATGTTGTATGTGAATGGCCTTGGTGTCTCGCATATTGTTTGTGTATCATTAACAAATAAGTTTTAAATATACGTAACCTTGTTCCACGTATATGTAAGTTCACCATTTATATTTTTTAATGGCTAGCATACACATCCTTTAAACATACTTCTAAATCTACACCAGTGTTCGCTATATGACTAAAACCCTTAACCACCTGGGAAAGAACATTTTTCACGCACCATATACGATACCACTATGCTCTAAACTCTACGTTGTTAACCATTTACATATGTGCAAATATTCTACAAATGTACACATTTTCAAACTAGTAAAATTATGTCTTTTTCATACGACCCACCAACTTAATGCTTAATTATAGTCATTGATCAACCATGCCGAATGATTATTAGGGTTTCTTTAAGTTTTCGCAGAGTTAGTTCTTGTAAATAAACAGTGACAATTTTTAGACACAAAAAATGAATTGATTGAGAGAAGCGCCACAAAAGGCATACGCAAATATAACACCTTTTTCTTATTGAGTTACACAAATGTAATGTTTTGTGAATGGAAACAGGTTCCAATAATCATACGATTAGCTAGTTAGGATACATAAAACACCATCAAACCAAAGTGTGGGGTTGGATATAGGCTATGAACAACTCTGATTCACCACTTGAGCTAGTTTATAAGGAAAATCTAAATTCAATACCACTCATATTGAATTTAGGATCCATATATCACCTTTCAGTCTGCCCAAACTGAACTAGCATTGGATTAAACGGCTCAAACACACATTCTGGACCTACCGCACCAAGTTAAAAATATAAAGGTGACTCTCAAGTAATGATGCGATGTGCGAGTATGCCCATTGCCACATAACGTGCATCTGTGAGTTTGGATGCTTTGTGCCCTTAAGATCCCCTATTTGTGTACCTTTATATGTAAATAATATCAAGAAATGCCCTTCTTATAAACTACTCCAAGGTTCGTCCCACATTCTATGTGAGTGATAGGTTGTGATATGATATGTGAAAGACATTTCCACCACCATGTGAAGGGGCGTGAAAACTGAAAGAACGTTGAGTTATCAGTTTTTTACATATGAAAATTAAAGACGCTTTTGTAAGCCTAACAAATATTCACGAAAATTCATACATTATACCCAAAACCAAACTTTTTATTGAAATATTCATGTAAATTTATGCGTTAAACCCGTCTGCCTGCTATCTTATTGTAATTTGCAAGTTTAATTCACTTTTATAATTAAGACAAAAAAAACCCACAAAACAAAATTCTTAAATGGAGAAAATCAGTAGCTAAGTTCTTATCAAGACAATGTCGAAAATCATAATGTGCTAGTAACTAATTTTCATCATGCATTGCACTTTCTTTTTCTTTTCTTGCTTTCCTCTCCAACCTTTGCATCACACCTTCCACAATCTATAGCCCACTTACATAACTCAATCCAAGACCGTAAGACTTCATTCACAGTATCATCACTTGGCTCGTTAGGATATCCTTCAAATAATTTATTCTTAATTTGTTCCGTCCTCTCAGCAAATATATTAAGTTTGTATGGATCATGCTTGATACGCTCCACGATTGATCCAACTAGAGATAATATCTCCTTCTTAAGTTTCTTGAATTCGTCGCTGTCCAAACCGTACTTATTCTTAGTGTTAGGCACGTTTGTTGATATTTCATCTGTCGCGCAACGCTTTTGCTGGTTGTTCATCTCTTTTCCAACGTTTGATGGATTGTTAGGTGTTCCTGTCTCAAAACACAGTGCAAGTTGTATTGTTTATTAACCTTGCTCTGATACCACTTGTTAAAGTTGAAAACGAGCAAAGACACTCACAGATCAAAACTTTTGATCGACTCTTTTTATTAACTTGAATTAATAAAACATTACAATCAAGGGGTTTATATAGACTAGCTATTCTAATCCTATTAGAACTCTAATACTAAACATAATTATCTAAACATTAGGAATCATAATTCAAACCTAATGCTAACACTAATAGATAATTCAAATAATAATTAAACAAACTTAATTATTATTTTACTCGTTTAGTCCTTCCACTTTAGTCCTCGAGTTGATATCGCCACAACTTTAACAATTACCAATATAAACATTGACCATACACTAATTACAAAAATAAACACATGTAGAGTCTTTGGTTTAGGGACTACAGAAATTTTAATGTAACTCAAATTGCGACACGTATGCTTAGAGTTTTAACCTTAAGGGCTTCAGCCTATCAACCACCCAGTTACAACTTACAAGTTGACACATGGCAATGCATTTTACATAGAGGCTAGTAGACGCTATACGGGTGTAGAGGCTTTACCATAGACGCGTTAACTGTAGACTCCACGTGAGCTTGTTGCATCAAATGAAACATGTGAAAAGTCTATGGTCAGACCAAGAGTCTTTATCTTAGATGCGAGGCTACCGTCTCAGACTCATGGCTTCATCGGCTCAGACGCAAGGTGACCAGCTATATACGTTTCGTACGATTTGTAGCCGCTTCGTACAGTTTGTAGACGCGTCATACGTTTCTAGACGCTTCTTACATTTTTTAGACGCATTAGACAGACTCTTAAACGTTTCCTACAATAAATAGACGTTACGTACTTTTTTTTCTTAACTGGCCCGCATATATTTATAAAGTCACCATATATAGACGTTAAATCATATGTATACCGTTTGATTATTTGGGGATTCGGGTTGGGGCTAACATGAACCGGATTTGTCAATGGAATCCGGTAATAGAGACTATATCGAATCGACTCACATCATGGAAGGCGAATACCTTATCTATGGGAGGTAGACTTACTCTCATAGAGTCGGTTTTATCAAGTTTACCAATTTATTATTTGTCTTTATATAAGGCCCCGGCTAATGTTATAGAGACAATGGAAAGACTCATGAGGAATTTTTTCTGGTCGGGAACAAATGAAGATAGAAAGATGCATTGGGTTTCATGGGAGGTAATTACTTAGCCAAAGAAACAAGGTGGGTTGGGAGTTGCTCGTTTGTCGGAGGTTAATATTTCGCTTCTTGCTAAATGGGCGTGGAGGTTCAAGGTGGAAAGGGGTTCGGTCTGGAGTAATATGATAGAAAGTATTCATGGGGGGAGGGGTCTCTGGAACTTTTTACCTCTTAAAAGATCTACCAAAGGCTGCTGGAAAGTTATTGTTCAGGTTATGGATTCTACTCGGGTTATGCATAAGCCGCTGCAGAGGTATTTTCATGGTATTCTTGGCAATGGAGGTGAGCTTCGATTCTGGTTTGATTTGTGGCTGGGAGACGTGACTTTAAAAGATAGATGGCCTAGGTTGTACAAGTTGGATAGGGATAAAAAAATGTTTGGTTAAGGATAGGGTGGTTCAGCGACCGGAAGGTGTGATATTATGCTCGAATTGGTACAGATCTCCTGCTACAGTGGAGGAGATTTCCGAGATGCAAGATGTGGATAGAATGATTTCGAGGCTGGTTTACAGGGGCGGCAGGGACAGGTGGGTGTGGAATGGAGAGCAGGATGGTGATTTCTCAGTTCAAAAGTGCAGGAAATTGATGCAGCCGGTTAGTAATGTGCAGATACAAAGGGTTATTAAATGGGAGGGTTGGGTTCCAATCAAAGTCTTTTTGTTGGTTTGGAGGGTAGCGAGGGATCGGGTGCCTACTCGGGTAGCTTTGACGCAAAGACGGATCAACATTCAAGACTTAAAATGCCCCTTATGTGGCTGCGCAAATGAAGATATTCAACATTTAATGGTAGAGTGTGGTTACGCTTATGGGATATGGTGCGGCATAGTAAAGTGGTGTCGATTGGAACCGTTTTACGCCTATGATTACGAGGATTTATTGATGTTATATAAGAATGTGCATGGCGGGAAATGGAGAAAGAAGATCATTAGAGGTATTATCATGATAACTACGTGGGCGTTGTGGAATGCTAGAAATGCTAAAGTTTTTCAAAACAAGGACAAGAAGGTTATGGAGGTTGTAGCGGAAGTGAAGGCCAAGGCGTTTTTATGGTTGAGACATAGATCGAAATTCAAAAATGTAGGTTGGAATGATTGGTTAAAATATCCTTTGTATATGTTTGAATAATTTGTGGCGGTTCTAGCGTTTTAGAACTCGCCGGTGTTAATGAAATTTTTTGTTCAAAAAAAAAAATCTTATGTATAACATTGACATTAGAGGTGCACAAAAAAACAAGTTCCGTAACAAGCAAAAGAACCCAGAACCGGCATCTTGAACCGGTTTGAGAACCCCTTGTTGAACCCGGTTAAAAACCAGAACCAAACCAAACCGGTCAAAAACCGTTTAGGAACCGAACCGGTTTGTAACCAAAGTTATCCTGGAAAACCAATATGGAATAGAAACGGTTTGGAACCGGAATCGGTTTTGACATCTATTATGTTGAACCGGAACTCGAACCGAACCGATCCATTTACGGTTGAACCGGTTTTGAGTATGGAATATTAACATAAAAAAAATAGGGTTCAAGATATACCTTCCATGATCGGTGCTGCACTGTCGTCTGTGGTCGGTGTTTCCGGTGATTTTTATTTAAGTTATATGGGATGATGATTAGTGGTCTGGAATTAGGGTTGGGTATTTATATTCGAATTATTACGAATTCTACGGTAAGTTAAGATTTTAAAAAAAGAAATGAAATCTTGATTGGTGTAAATTGTAAAATAAGGGGGGAACAAATGAAGTGTTTCGTTTGGTGTATAATTTAAACAAACCATCACAAATATCATTTTATCCCCGGAAAAAGAAAAAGAAAAAACCAAACTAACTTTTTTTTTATCGGCTAATTACATTCTCCTACGGGACTCGAACCTCACACCCCTCACTCTCCTAATTTCTCCAACATCACTCGGCTATTCCCAATCCCCTTCTAGGAGGTTGTGATGAACTCTGCCACAATATAGAAAATCACCTTCCAAAAAAAAACTATGCTCAAATAAAAACTTTTATAAAAAAACTAATGTTTGACCCGCGGGCGTTGCGCTACGGATACATATCTATCCCACTAATAATAAATATGAGACTTGAACCAACGATCACGTGATTAAAAGGTAGGCGCGGCATCACAAGGTTCGATAGTTAAGCCACACATAAAGTACGTACAAAGCTTTATGCTAACAACACTCAAACTAATAATGTTATGAATAATCACTAACAATTATACTCGATTGTAGACGGTTTCTTTTGAACTGTTGAATTGTCATCGTCTGAACCGTTGAATCCTCGTCGAAAAGTCAGGAATCACAAGCTGTATCATTGCTCTAAATATTGAACTAAAAAATGCCGCCTTTGGACCTTGGCTAGGTGACTCAGTCCCCTTCACAGGTGGATGATGCGGCCTTTGTATATTTAGTGGACATAGCTTTGTCTTTGTTTGCATGGATTTGTTTATGATGATGAAAACTTGATAAGAATGATCTTGAGAGATGAGAGAGTAAATGAAAAGATAAGTAAAAGTGATACAAAGATAAAGCAAGAGAAGGATGCTGGTCTGACCTATCACCACGTCAGTGTAAAAGTTATAGACTTTTGAAAAGAAAGAAAAAACTAAAGGGAAAATCACCAAATTAGCCATTGACTTAGTCAATTTACCAAAATAGTCACCTCCTATCTCTTGGGAGAGTCGGCTCACAACAATAACAATTAGCCTTTGTTCTGGTTCAAATATGTTTAAACGCAAGTGTTTAAACATTTACGCAAGTACTATCAACCCAGCAAAATTTTTTTTTTTAAAGTACAGATATTAATACTAGACTTGTTCTGGTTCAGACATGTTTAAACGCAAGTAATAATATCAAGTGTTTACATTTAGACGCAAATACTATCAACCCAGTAAATATTTTTTTTAAGTATAGCAATATGGTATGGAAATGGAAGAGGATGAAAAGCTTGTTTTTATGGTGTAATTTTTTTTTAAAAAATAATGTCGTACGAAAAAGTTATGGCCGTTTTAAAAATGGGGGTGGAAGTGTGATGATTTTTTATTATATTTTAAACATGTGTCACTTCCTTATTGGTTCTTACGGGAAACCTCTTGGAGAGGTCTCGGAACCTATGAGCCGACTCTCCCAAGAGATAGGAGGTGGCTATTTTGATAAGTTGACTAAATCAATGGCTAATTTGGTGATTTTCCCAAAACTAAAAGCATGAACCAGTCAAGCAAGGACATGTGGCCCACTAATGTGATACTACTATAGTGAAGCTCATGTAATGTAATTGTTATACTCCCTCCGTCCCAATTTAAATGTCCTAGTTCAAAAAACACACATTTTAAGAAATCTTTTGTTTGTATGTGGTAAAATGACAATAATATCCTTAAAAGTGGTGATTGTGTTTTGTCTTTTATGGGCAAAATTGAAAATTATATTTCTATTTTTGGAAAGAGACATTTAATTTGGGAAAACAAAAAAGGAAAGTAGGACATTTAAATTGGACGGAGGGAGTATATAATTACTAGTGGCAATATTGTAAATAATAACCTAGATTTATATTAATAAGGTCAAGTTATTCTACACAGTGTAATAAAAATGAGAATGGTAAGAAGGATACAAAAAACATAATAGATCATGAAATATGACACAATAAGCCACAAACTATAACACAATGCCAAAATAATAATAATAATAATAATAATAATAATAATAATAATAATTAAGTATTTATAAGTAAGACAGAGATAGAGACTTAAGATGAAATCTATGGTAAGTTTTTAAAAAGAAATAATCAAACATGTTTTAGTTAAATTTTATTGATGGTATGAATGCTGTTAGTCAAGTTGTATTTTCTTTCTCTTTTTTCCTTCCATTCTCTTTCTACATCATGAATTAACAACTATTAACTTATAACTAGTTTTTCTTTTCTTATCTTTTTTTTCGTTATGGTAATGTAAGAGGTTGAAAATCGGGTTGTTACTGATGATGAAAAGAGCTTTTTTTTTTCTCTAAATCAATTTGAAACCTTGAGATTTCAAAGTCAATAACGTTAGAATTGACCCCTCATGCTTTACGGTGGCATTGAAACTAAAAATAACTCAAATTTACACAGTTTAGTATTTGACTTGACTCGTTTCCGAACAAAATTTATGTCACAACGCATAGCAACAAAAAACACACATAAAAATCAGCACGAAAACATATTATATTTGACCTGACACATTATCGAGAAAAAATTACGTCGAACGTAAACAAACTTAACTTTATACTAAAACGTACTTAAATATATGCACGCAAAAAACAATGCTTCTAAGTAAAAAAATGTTACCGCGCGTTGCAACGGCATCAAAACGTAAAGCAACTCGAATTTATACCGCGTAGTGAAAACGTATTATATTTGACTCCACTCGTTAATGAAGAAAATTTATACAAATGTAGCCCAACCGAAAACAAACATAAACATAAACACGAAAACGTATTATATTTGACCCACATACATAAAAATAAGTAAGTAAAACTCGAGAGGATCAAAATTACATTTTACAAAGTTTTCACAAAGCCGTTAACGTGTAAGTGTCAATGCTGAAAATTGAGGTACAGAAAAGGAAAAAAAACGTTGTACATAAAAATAAGCAAATCGCTATGAGACATCTTAAGGGACGATAAAAAGACCATGTGATGGCGGCATATACAAAAGTTGTGGAAAAATTATTGGTTAAGTTTGTTACGACACCGACACTAATCTACTTAAGACAGTACATATGGAGTTCAGAAAAACAATATACTTAGAAAAATAGTAAAAAAATACCTTATTTAAGTTGAGATGCTAAATATGTCATTATCAAAGTTGGTGGACCGTATAATAAATTTATTAAAGCGCAGGAGTTGCAAACGAAAGTTATATACTAAAATAAAAAGAAAAAACTATTTGGATAGCATTCTTGTAACCAATGTTGTTAAAACCGGACCAACAATCAAACCGATCACTCTACTGATTCACCGATGGGACCAGTTCAACCGGAAGCAAAAACCGGAAAGAGTGTTAATTTATATGTTCTATATATATAATACAAAACAATATAAAAACATATAATAATATCAAACCATAAATTAATGGTCATGATAATGATAATTGAAGTAATTTCCTGCCATATTATTATAAAATATTATTATATCTAAAATTAGCAAACCCGACCACTCACTCGCCCGAAGGCACGACAGTGAAAATAATCGGTTAAACCGGTCGGGATCAGGACTCGAACCCAAGCCAATGGCCGGGTCATCCCTCATTTCCCCTCCACCAATGTCCTCCAAATGTAGATAGTGGGAGTTGAACCCAAGCCTCCCATAGGAAACTTTAGGCCGTCAACCAACTGGGCTACAAGTGTTATACAACGATTTTAGCGTTTGTTTTCTCAAGTACAACCCTTTTTTGCATACTCTTCCACCAAAACCAATCCACAGGCTCCCCCTCCCTCTCTCTCATCTACCTTTCATAGAGAAGAACACAAGAGCCAGAAACTTGAACAAACCTACAAACTCCACGTGACGAAGCTTGAAGAACAAGTTAGAAGACGAATTCATCTAGATAGAGAGATACCAGTCAAAGTAGGTAGAGACTTATCAGGCTTAAATAGAGCGTAAACGGTGTTTTGGGGTATAGGGTTCCACTACGAACCCGTCTACAGCGGTGATTTGTGGTTGTCTCCAACTTAAACTCTAGCAAATCAAACCAAACCAAACCAAAACCATAATCCTCACAACACGGACCAACAAGGTGGGTATAACGGCTGTCATGGTGGCTTACAAAGAGGCGACGGTCATTGGGAGAAGGTGGTAGTGATCTCAATTCAAAATTTGAGGGTGTCAGATAGCGGTGACAACTAGAGGGAGCGGGTCAAGTTAGCATGAATTGGGGTAGATTTGTAGTTTATATTATTACACAAGCTTATAAAGATGAAAACATAGTGGGGTTTTGCCATGGCTAAACTTTTCATGAGAAAGTGCCAATCAAGAAGAAACAAGAATTTGCTTTGCACAGTATATAGAAATCTAGCGGAAGCGATTTTCTATTTGATTTAGTTTGTTTATTTCAGCCCTGCAGCCGGAGGGCTATTCGGTTGTAGTCACTGACTCTCAAAACGGCAATGTGGATATTGATACAAGAAGTGTAGAGAGAATATGAAAGATATATGTTTTCTTATTCATGTTTGGTTTGGTACATTCGAATGGGGAGATAACCTCCTCTATAAATACATAAAGAAATAATATAAAATAGGAAGTAGCTAATCTTGGGGCACAAAACATGGAGCTAGTCTCTAGGCACAAATCAAGGGGCATAATGCAATGAGGAAGATATGGAGGAGCATGGTCTTGGTCAATGATCAATAATGTTGGTCAATGGTCATAATCTCCAATACAGTATGGGAATGGAATGGGATATCACATGGTTGCTCTCTATCTATCATTTGATGCAGGGCAATTGATCAAAATGTTACCGTCACAATTCAATCTTGAATTATATTACACCAGCTGATCTAATTTTCAAGAGCTTTAGGTACTTAATCATATGATGGGCCAATATTAGTCACCCTAATGAAACTTGCTAATCTACAATAGGTTCCAATGGGCTAGCGCCTCTGTCGTGCACCATTTCCATTAGCCGCCATAAAACTAATTATAGAAGTGAACTCATTTTATACAATTTTTGTAAAATGATCCATATCAACTAGGACCCGTTTTGGTCAACACGTGTTTTAAGATTTGACCATAGCCAAATTAATACTGTACTTTTAAAATGACCCATTTTGACCTATACAAAATTTGATCATAACCGGTTTTCACACGTTGCCCAACATGACCTGTTTGCCAGACTTACACCCAATGTTGCAAAAGTCGCTAGGCAGTCCCTAGTCGGCTAACTGGGGAGTTGGGTGTACTCGGAGTACTCGGGGAGTATTCGGACCTGGTAAATATAAAGGAAATTAATTATTGGATATAATATATATATGTCAAAATAAGCATAATTCATGTCAAATACGCATGTTTGATTAAAGATACATGTTTAAACTTCAAATTTTTCCGAGTAGAAGGCCGAGTAGGCCGAGTACAGGGCCGATTTGGGTTGGGTAGGAGGAAGATGACTGATTTTGACCACCGAGTACAGGGCCGAGTTGGCCAAGTACAAGGCCGAGTTGACCGAGTACAAGGCCGAGTTGGCCGAGTAGCTCGAGTTTGACCGCCGCCGACTAGGAGAAAGTTGTCTCGGAGGGGTTCCAAGGACCGAGTACTTGCCGAGTACAAGGCCTTGGAATCCGACTTTTACAACACTGCTTACACCATAAATGTTCAACTTCAAATGTCCCTTTGTACTACTACTACTACTACAAGCGTTTATTCTATATGGAACATTGTACAGAGCAATGAAAATTATACGTAAAGCACACTTTTGTTTACTGAGGTTAATTGTTCTTATGAAGACTTCTTCACTAGCTTGGATTTACGACGCTGAAAGCTGAAGAGGTATACTATACGGGTCTTAACCAACTAAAGTACAAAACTTGGGTAACAATTCCAATTTGATCACTAGCATATCTTATAGGTATGTGGGAAACATAAAATATACTTAAGGTCTTTAGTTAGAAGTGTTTATATGCCAAAACGACATGTGTAATGGTCTAATTATAAGGGTTTCTGATCAGATTCAGTTATAATATGATTTCAATCTTCATATATCTTAAGCAAGCAATTATTCAAGGTGTTAATTAGACTACATATGTTATGTGGCATGATGCTAATCTATTTCTTAATCGACTAATAATATTGCCTATTCTTCTATTGTAAATTATGCAACTCCAGCAAGAGATAAGTTATTAGGTTGCTACACTTTCAATGTACACTACTAAGTAATTTGATTCAGCTAACTGATTGTATTAGACAATAACTAAACCAGAAAAGTAAATGTATTTTAAGATATAACTTAAATTTGATCACCGAAAATGTTTACTCTTTGATCGATCTATTTACGGTTCAGGGCAAATAGATTGTCTTATATTTGGAGTACAATTATGGACCCCTTTTTATGGAGATCCATGTATCAAGGTTTCAAAAGTTGACGAAAGTGAAATCATGGTACGTATCTTGAATGTATTATAGTATCAACCAAATGGCCATATTTCCATATGAAATCTGCTCTTTTGTTCAGCCGGAATTAATACTTTTTATTAGCATTCTTTTATTTATAGTTCCTTTTAGTTGACTTAACATGCAGCTTACGAAATTCATCATCTAAAATGTTATTTGACCCCCAAAGTAATGTGGATAACCTTCACGATTATACCTTTAATATTTATAAGTATCCATTTTGACCCATTAGGGAATCCATGTATTTTCCACCTTTAATATTCTATATGCATTTTATAAGTTATTTTGTTAGCTCTGGTATAAGAAATTCTTATAATTTTTAACTTTTGTATATACTTTCAAATCATAGGAATCGAATATTCTCTAAGGTGGCAAATCAAATGCGTCTACCATCCATCAGCCACTACTAAACTTGCACTGTTGTAAGCGCGGAATGAATGGCATGTTAAGATTTTAGGAGGCTCAAGGACTTGAAAGAGGAGTTTCGGAATAAACGAATCAGGAAACATGTACACAAGATCCTTAACGAATCAAATGTGTAATTCACGTGAGGGTGCTTAGGTCAAAATATCGAATGCTACGTCGTTTGTAGTTGGTACCAATGCCAGCAACTTTTTATTTTAAATCATGTGGGAATTCTTATGTGTCTATGTTTGTTTAAAACTGTGTTCCGGCAGGGAAGCGCGAGGCTATATTAATAGTATATAATAAAATGATAAGAAAGCTACCTAACCTGATGCACTCAAATTATCTCTTCCCATACCCTCTTTTACACTTCATTTTCCCCTCCATTTCTTAAAGTAAAACAAAAGCACAACGATGATCACTAGCAGATTGCTCAAGATAAGTGCACATCGCGTTACAAATCGTCTTTTTCAGGCTCGACCGCACAAAGACAAAACACTAAGATCTTTGTCGTTGAGTTCCAGCAAAGAAGGACGGGAAAACACTCAGATCTTCATCATTAAGATCTGCATCATCTTGATCTTTTTGTCTTGTTTTTCTTATTAGTCTATCATATATTTGGAAGAATATTATGTATTTATTGTATTCATTGTATGTTATCTTTGTGATTGTATTTCCTAGAATATGGCTAGGTTAGTTAAGGTTTTTTCTGTATATATACCTATTATGTTTATCAATGAAATCATCGAATCCTTTGGGAAATTACATGGTATCAGAGCTGTGCTCTATACCCTAACCAAACCACCGACTTCCTTCCTGAGGCTACGGTCTCATCATCATTCAATCACAAAAAAAGGAATCAAAAAAAAAAAGAAAAAAAAATACATCTGACCCACAGGGAAAGAGTCTCGAACCCTGGTCATCAAGTTAGCAACACACACACACCACCATTACACCATAATGCACTTTGTTGATGATTATAGATTTCAAAATTATTTAAACATGATAAAATATGTCATCTTCTTCCCCAACCTAAAACCCTAACCTAGATTCTTAGATCCTCCAATTCATGTAAGATAGGACTTGAAACTATAGGGCTTTCAAAGATTAACAATAAAATAACAGAACGGCAAGAAGAACGAGTGCCTACAATGATGCAAAAGGATCGAATGAGGAGGGGTAAAAACCGAAAACAATTCTCGAAAATGGAGAGCTTTTATGGATGAGTTCAGGTAAGTTATAGGTCGTATGGAACGTGAAGATGTGCAGAACGGAAATGGCACATTTGGTTTTGAATAGAGGTGAATCAGAAGCGACTTGATGGGTACAAATTTAATCCGGCAGTTATGTTCTTTAACTCGATTAATAACACATTAATTCCATGATTAAAACCCGATATAATAACCGGAATTCGATGCAAATAAGAGGAGAAATGCTTAGGAAATAAATGGAACGACCTGAGGGCTTTAAATGACGCAATTGGTACTCGCCGGCGGCGAGCCTCAGCTGCCGGAAACGAGAGGAGGAAAAGGAGGGAAATCTGTTTTGAAACTTTGATGTTTTGGTATTAGTCCCTCTATATTTAAATAAGTTTTGTTATATTTTAGTTAGTTTTTTCTTTTATAAAAACTAACCAAGTTAACTAACTTAGCCTAAAATGTTTTTAAAACTTCATAAAACTTAAATTTTTAAAACTTTTATCAAACCACAAAATAAATTTTTGTTATTTTATAAACCTTTACCATAAAATTTTGCTATTTCCAAATTTTTTCGATAAACTTTAAACGTTTAACTTTTACCAAGAATCCAACTAACTTTAAAATCAAATTTTTTGTAAAATTCATTCCAAACAACGTTTCAATACACGCATTTGATTAAAACGTAGATACGATCCACAATAAAAGCAATGATAAACATTGAGTTTGATCATTTATTAAATTTGAAAACGACAAAACTTACAGGGACTAGAATAGAAACATTTGAATACATGAAGGACTGTAATTTATAACTTTGATAAAAATGAGGGTGACGGATGTCACAACTAGTATTGTTATAATATTAAACCTCAAATCCAGTAGAAATTAATATGTCATTGATTCCAATGTGACAAAACTATTTGATTTATAGTAAAAAGTACAATAAAATTCTTATATATCTGTACTTATGTGTGTTTTTTAAATAGAGTACTTATGTGTTTCATGGCCATATATTGAATATAAAATTATTGTATTCATTACTTCGTCTTTTTCTTTTTCTGCCTATTATATAATACAAAAGTAATGATTTATTTCATTCATGTATGGGTAATCAAAACATCACAATAGAATAGTAATGATCCATTTTATTCTTTGTCCATTTCATTTCTTTGTTTGTTTCATTCTATCGTCCGTTTCATTACCTCATACCAAATAGGCCTTATGCATTTAATTGACCCTTAGGTTGATTAATTTAGACAAGACAACAATGATAGGTATTACCGAAAATACAAACCACACATAAAATGCGTGTAAATTCTAAAATTACATGTGGAATTAGTTAAGCCATTATTCTCTACGGTTGAAGATAAGTTCAAGAGGTTTTGCTTTCTGTAAAGTTATCCCAAATTTTTCAGTCATGTCAAGTTTTGCTGGATCACCGTCATTTGGTAAAGTCCAATCGTATCCGAGAATCAAAGATGCTAACATGGTCTGCAAACTCTTAACGGCAGAGGGTAAACCAGGACACATCCTCCTCCCACCACCAAAGGGTATGAACTCATAGTCATGGCCCGCAAAATCGATTTTTGAGCCAAGAAACCTTTCAGGTTTAAAAGTGTTAGGGCCCTCCCAAACTGTTGGGTCATGACTAATTGCCCAAACATTAACCCATACTTGGGCATTTTGAGGAATCGTATAGTTCATAACTTCACAAGGTTCAACAGCACGTCGAGGAATTAGGACGGGAACAACAGGGTGCAACCTTAAAGTTTCCTTGATACAAGCATTGAAATAAGTCAATTTAGAAAGGTCCGATGTCATGATAGTGTTAAAATTTAGTTCTCTTTTTAGCTCATCTGCTACTTTGTGCATGATATTTTGGTTCTTCAACAATTCAGCCATAGCCCATTCAATGGTTGTTACCACAGTATCTACTCCTGCTATAAATAATTCCTGTATGCATAGAAATTAAAAAAAAATGGAAAACATTTAAAAATGAATATACAAGGGTTTACCCATAAAAGAATTTTGTCTTTGATCAACCTAGAATTATAATTTTCCAAATTAAGATCTTTATATACGAGTGTTTTGAACAAGATAATAATGTATCGTCAATATCTAGAAGTATTTTTTTTATGTTAAACGGGAATTGAACATGTGCTTCTATGTGTCTTTTTTATGTTACTATTTCTCAAATATCATAGGGGATAGCTAAATGCACTCCCCTTTTTAGTTTTTACACTCTCTTTCTAAATATATTAGTTTTGTAGTTATCAAATTTCACCCCTATACAAAATCCTTATTTTTAGTTTGATAGATAAATAATGATGGCCATACAAAACGTTGCAAAAAGACTTGGTTATAAAATTTAGTTAACTTTTTTTTTTAATATTTTAAAATTTTGATAAGACTTGATTATATAATTTAATTAATTATTTTAAATATTTAATTACTTAAATAGATGCAGTTTAAAAAAATAGAAATATATGTGATATGTGATCTTCTCAAAAATATTTAGACATATAAGAAGAGTTTGTTCTTAATCAAGGGATGACTATATTAGATGTACCGTAACCAATATGTTAATCTGGGCGGTCGTGAAATTATTTTCAAGCAAACGATCCAAAAAATCTTTTTCATGGTCTTCAACAACCACGTTTTTGGTGATTCGAGCTCTCCTTTCTTTAACTATAGCGTCTGAAAAGCTAGCCAACTCCTCAAGATGATTCAAGCTATCCTTCCTTAATCCTTGAAGATCTAGGCCCCCAAGTATGGGGAAAAAATCACTCACATTTGGTGTAACGGTATTCTCCAATATCTTAAGGAGTCCAGATTTCAACCTGTGAGCAGTTTCATCATCCTCTAGATCAAGAAAATCTTTGCTAAACAAAATATTGCTCAAAGTGTTTATCAACGTAGTAAAAACTAATTCTTCAATTTTCACAACTTTTCCTTGTGTTTTGTTTAAGAAATCTAACAAATGAGCCAACTTTTCATTTCTCAAGTTGGATTGGGCATCTATTGATTTAGCTAAGAACAACTCGGCCCGACACAATGTTCTACATGATTTCCAGTGTTCATTGCAGTCCCTTGCCCATACAAAGTAGTAGTCTATGAAACTTTGTTGAAAAGCATCAGGAATTGAGCGTCCAGAAAGATGACGATCTTGAGTCTTGAGAATTTCCTTAGCTGCCTCTGGGGAAGAGGCTACCACAAGAAGTCTAGTACCTAAACGGAGAGAGATGAGTGAACCATATTTTTTAGCAAGCTTGGCAGCTACAAGATGAGGGTTCTTCGCCATTTGGTGCATATTACCGATGATCGGCCATGGTCGTGGCCCTGGTGGAAGATTTTTATTAACGGATGTGGAATATATGCGAGCCACGAACAACAAGAAGAGAGGTGTTGCGAAAAAGAAAAGAGACGATAAAAGATTGTACTCCATGGAGAAGATTGTGATTTCTATTTAGATGTTTGGTGTGCCTCCCTTTCTACTTGGGCATGTGTTTTTATAGGCATCAGGTCATCTAGTATTTGCACAATCATGAATAGTAGTTTGTAATAGCAATTTGCACAGACATGAGTAGTAGTTAAGCTAATAACATTTCTTTAATAATATTTTATTTATCATTTAATTTAATTGTTTCTCTATTCACTTGTGTTTTGTGATTTCTTAAAAGTTCTAAATAACTAGCTATGTTTTATTTTGTGTCAACGTTATGATATATACTTTTTGATATCGTAAATTATACTGATTACTAATTTTGTATTGTTACACCGAACCGAACCGAACCCGTAAAAATTATAGTATCACTATTCATTTTGATGCTTTTCAGTTTGGATATTTTTGTAATTTTATTAATTTTATTGTTCCCTAATAACTTGCATTCGTTCTCTAATAACTTGCATTCGTTAAACTTTTAAACAAATCTAAATACATTGTCACATTTAAAAATAAAGTATATTGTTCTATCGTAAACTAAACTGAGTACTAACATCGTAGTGATACCGTAACAAAGCTAACCGATGCTGCCATCACTATCATTACCGGTATTCATTTTTTGGTTTTGATACAACCGGTTTCGGTATTCTTTTGATATTTTTATACCGAAGTGATACTATACCATCATAAATGGTACAATATTTGATTTGTGATTTAACTCATTTTCAGTTTGTGTATTTTTTATACAGGTACCGAATATTTTTTTTATTAACATTCTGATATAAATGTTATAAAAAACGAAATTGTGTTCCACATGTCATAAACGTCATATAGTACCGTTACCGAGCCAAACCGATACCGATATAACAACATTGATACCGGTGTTCAGTTTTGAGGTTTCGGTTTCAATAACAATAAAATAGTAATTGCATCCTAAAGTATATCGAGTACTTATCAAATTGAAACCGAACAACGATATCGGTATTCAGTTTCCAACTTTGCAGTTATAACATTATACTATATTAACAATACAAGTGCTTTGAATAGTGATTTATTATTATTTTATTATTTTTGTTATGTTAAATACTTATGGTTTTGGAAATGGTAATGAAAAATGGTGTGGCATAGATGGTGGTATTGATGTTGTATTTGGTGTGGTACTTGGGTTCAAGTCATGTAGCCTTTGTTTTAGGTTTTTTTTTTTTTTCAAAACATGGTGCTCCTTTATTTTTATTAAAAAAAAAAAGAAAGAAAGAACTACCAAGCCATACGTATACTACCGTCACCGCCCGAAATAACGTGAGCCTCTTATTAACCATACCACTGGAAAAACGATTAGAAAAAAAATCTCCGGTGGTCGTTGAAATCACCGCCGGTAACTATCTACTTAAGAATGCCACCTTCCGTTGTCAAAACATCCGGATTCCCTTATCACACACTCTTGTAGATCTGCTCAAATACAAGGCGGCGATGAAGAATATGATGGTGGTCGGTTCAACTTGGTGGTGATGGATTGTCACAGGGCGATGGAGGTGGTAGTGATGATGTAAAGAGAGAAGAAACAGAAGCAGACGTGGAGGGTTAATTCAGTTGCAAAAGAACGTATCATTAGAATATATAATTGTATATGTAAAACAAGATTTTAGTATCATTGTCTTGCTATAAACAACTCAAGGACACATAGTATTTATTGTTTCGCATAAACTAATTTCTCTTGATTATATGTAGTTGGATAATAAAGATTGTAATTCTTAAGCAAGTACAATAGGTTTCGGTAAAAACATTAATTGGGGTGAAATTTACAACTTTTGTTATTATACTCTTAATTAATATTTTTATTTTTCTCTAAATTTTGTTTCAAAATTATATTTTCATATTTAAATTAGTTTCATATTTAAGTCGTTGATACCCTGACGAACTCCAACGATTCTGACCAAATAACATCTCTACCATAATGAAAAAAAAACCTGTCGATTTCTAGCCAAACTCGCTGCGAAGCGTGAGTAACACCACTGTTATCATTAACCATACATTAAAAAACAAAGGTAGTGAATAATAGTTATACCACTAAGTTTTTTGTTCTTTTTTTCTTATGCGATTTTCCCCCGGCATCTCACGTCTTTTAACTTTTAGAAAATCCAACTAAATAGGCGACTTTGCTTAATTTATGAGTGTCAATACCGCGCCAGTACCCCCTTATGAAACGATTTCTACCAAACAGTTATTTTCCATCGATGTAAATCATATGTTGATATTTTTTGGTCGTATCGGGATTTTATTTATTTGTTTTTCCTCTTTCGATTGCTATAACGACTGTTTTTACCATAACAAAATGAACCGATATCGATCAAGTTCCTGTCGATAGAGCGTAGAATCCTAGGCGCAACGCGCCGATTTTAATACAACTAGTTTTATTTAACATATAATTTGATTTCTCTATAATTACTTATGTTAGTTAACTTTTGAAGAAAAAATCTAAACACAAAGCCACTTTTTATTTTTTCTTAAAAAAAGTTGTATTTTAAATAAAGTATTTTCTGGTATGATGAAACAATGCCAGGTATATGATATTATTCTTTTGGTATCTTAAAAAAAGTTGTATATTAACTTAGTTCAGATATATGGTATAATTTTTTTTCTTGTCATATGGAGTCGTATGTATTTTCCTAACAGATCATACTCAATGTAAGACCAAGTATAAAATAATTAATATAGACAAAAGTGTCCACTTACTTTCACACAACCTAGCGATCATCGACACGACTTACCAGTCATCGTCTCCGCCACTACTTGTCGCAAAGTTGTCACCACTACCTATAAAAAAGGTAGTTGGGAAAATTGCTATGACCGAGCCCGTAATAACCGGTTATACAATCCAAATTCAGCTTGACCAACTCATTTTCCACTCATATACCATATGGACCATAAGTGTGATTAACATTAATTAGAGACAAGTTTTTTTTTTTCTTTTTTTTTCTTTTTTTGTCAAAAAAAAACATGACATTGCCGTAACACAAATGTTTAATCTCAACAACCCAACGGTAATTGTCTTCATGTTCCAAACTTGCATTTCTACTAGCCTTTTGTATATTATCTATCTCACCAACCCATCACCTGTTTTATACTCACTCTACAAACAAATCATTATATTTCAATTAAAGTCGTAAAGTGAATGTATCAGAACACCCTATGGACGTTGATGCTTCACAGTAAACCTTTAACCGTTGTATGTTATGCTACATTGCTACCATGGGTAGCAACAGTGACCACGGTTCCTGTAGCGCAAACTTCGTTAGGTTCCATCAGTTCGTCTATTTCAACTAAACGTTCCTCGACCTATAACAATTGGAACATTTCTTTATTGAAAGCAAAAATGAGAAGAGTTAATCAAAGACAAGTCTTACTGAGTCGTGTGCAACATCATTTATGCTTTTTTTAGTGATTCCTTCAAGAATAGTAGGCTGGTAGCTACTGTGTGGAAGGTGTTGAATCGTGGCGAAGCTTGAACTTTTAGATGGTGGGGCCGAAAGTCACATGACCTATTTTTTTTTTCAAATCAGTACGGGCCGGACTCAAAAAATACAAAATTTTCAAACAAAACCGGAAGAAACTTACACTACTGAGTCAAAATCGGTGGGGGCCGGGCACCCCCGGCCCTCAACAAGCTTCGCCCTTGGTTGAAATAACAACGCCCTATACGTATAACAAGAATAAATTATATACATACATATCTATCTATACATATAATATTTTAAAGCCATTTTGCACACATGGCAATCATTCACCCCCTAGGAATTATCTCTCCTCCCATATTTTGCCACATGGCAATATGTGAGATTTTATAAAATTTTCGTTTTTTTAATCAAAAATCATTTAAAAGTTAATTATGGTCAAACAAAAATTGAATTAAAAATTGATTATGGTCAAAATCCGGTCAATGAAGACTTTCCTAAACCCATATCAATCATTCATATTATTCTTAACCCTAAATCAAAACCTCTCATTACAATAACCGATCATCAACAACTCAGGACTCCATAATCGATCATCCATATCCTTCTTATCGTCTCCTTCAAGGTAACTCTTTTTTTTGTTTACTTAACTTGATGCAAGTTATTTCGGTTGTGTTTATCTTGCTAATTCGGTTTTGATTTCTAATGATTTAGGCAAAGGATAAGCTACAGAAATCAATGGTTGTTGTACTTATGTATTTATCTAATGTTAAGAAAGGCGGCGAGACAATATTCCCCCAATCTGAGGTATGCTTTTTATTTGGTTAATACAAGTAAAGACTATTGATTATGGTTTTTTATTGTTGTTTGCTTTTTGAAGGCTATAAATTTTTTATTGATGTTAGGATGTAGCTATATTGTCGAAAATGTGTGTTTTTTTACGCCCAATAATTCTTCATTTCATGTAGCTATATTAAAATGATATTTGTATTTTTAGTGGTGACAAAATGCATTTTGATTAAATAAATTGAATAAATTGTTAGGTACTTTGCCGTGAATACACTAAACAAGATGGTACAATTGTACAAACACAAGGTACAACACACAATTTTTCTTATTTTTTCTTATGTGTTCTTATTTGTTCTTGAGGATTTAATATAATTTTGATCTTCATATGCTTGAGAGAATGTTTTTTAGTGAAACTCTTTAGTTTGGTTGGTGATTGGATGGATCATGGATCTCGGATGTGGGTGCACCCGATTGCATCATGTTAAAATCGGAAAGTGGTTTAATTTTTTTTAAAAGAATCTATAATCTTTCCTATTTTCAAGCTTCTAATTTTATGGAATGATTTAAAACTTCCGATTTATGGAGATATGGAATTGAATGATATTATTTAAGGTGGATATAATTTTATTTTATGGTATGATTTAAAACTTCCGATTTAGCTGTATTATGTGTGTTTGATACATCCAATTTTATGATCCTGACGATTAATCTACTATATCTTTTTCTTTTGAAACTAAATCGTTCTTCCAATCTGCCTTAAACACAAAAGTGATGGGTCTTTCTTGAAACAAAATCAATTGTTGTAGGCCCTCCACTCAATCGGTTGTAAGTTTTCCTTCTCATTATTATTTTGTTCATTAATTGTTCAATTTCCTAGGTTACTCTTCTATATTGTTCAAATCTTTTTTATAATTATCCTTGATTTATTTTTTCAAAATTATGTTTTGTATATTAATAAAAACCTAAATTTTGGTAAAATAATTATATATTAACTATATTTACGCCCATTCCAAATTCAAAGATTTGACCATATAAACAGTTGTTAGTAGTCAAAACTATATTTATTACACAATTTGATAAAAAAAAATTAAACCTTTAAGTTTTTATGTCAAAGTATGGCAATGTTTGACTTTTATATGTATAGATTTGTGATTTATCATTGTTGAATAAGATTAATTAGTATGTTTGACAACATAGTAATTTTTTCGTAAATCATTAATAGCAAAGTCAAAGTAACGATTTTTTTATGTAAATTACAATCACTCTAATTGTTACTGTCAAACTATTTTTGGTAGATTTTAGACTTTAACATTTTCATCAAAATTAATTTATTTTTATACATTCAAAAATTAAAATTTAAAAAACATCTGTTTTTAAAGTCAACTACATTTAAAGAGACAAATAAATGGTTAATTCTTTGATTTGTCAAATTACCATTTTTAGGTTATAATTAGCATTTATCATGATTTGCACAATTTTGGAAATATCTAATTTTAATAATTATGATTTCAATTTGATTAATAACCTTTAACATAATCAAGTTATTATTAGTTATTAATCATCATCATATATATATAACCGTTTTATAAAGAAATTTAAATTTGAATTTTTATAAAAAAAATTAATACACCTGATTTACCTTATATATAATCAATTTTGTATATTTATTTTTGGCAAATAAAGTATGTTTACATATTATTTTCGTTAATATGATTATAACAAATTATCAATTTCTAATTTCAAATTAAAATTCGAAATATTTAAATTCTAATTAGACAAAATTTCAAATTTTGTTTAATAATAGTAATAAATTACACATACTAATTATCTTTTTAATTACACATTTTGAATTTACTTAATCTTTTAAAAAAATTATATTTTTGAATTAAAGTTAATAATGGTAACCATTACACATATTTATTATATTTAAATTATGAATTCATAATATATTTAAAATATAACAATTAATAATTTTTGTTGTAACTTTCTCAAATTAATTAAAAGTAAAAATTAATAATTTTTTTGTAACTTTCTCAAATTAATTAAAAGTAAAAATTAAAATTTTAATACTAGAATTTTAAATTATAGATTTCCGTTAAACTTTAAAAATATGTGAATCTAAATGTTTTATTTAAATATTTAATCTGAAAATTTTGAATTTAAGATTTATGGTAACATTTAGATTTAGATTTAATTAACACATTCAAAATATTTAATTCAAATTTTTTAATGATTTGAATCTTTCAAATTTTGATTACTAGAATTTGAATGGATATATTTCAATTAAACTTTATAAATATTAAAATATTAAATGTTCTATTTAAATATATAATTTCATATTTCGATATCTATAATTAATTTCAAATTTCAAATTAAAATTTGAATTAGACAAAATTTCAAATAGCAATGGAAAAAAAAAGCATACAAAAAGAAGGAGGAAACGGGAGCCAGAGTCAAACCAAAACAAAGAGCGCCGGCATAACCATAAAAAAAATCATTAAAAAGGCGTGGGCCGTTATTAAAACATTATAAAGTTGATGATTCCCACCAAGAATTTGATCGCCGGCCCTTGATCTACGCGGATCAGGGGCCCAGCTAACGCGTGAAACACTCCGCCTGGGGAGTACGGTCGCAAGACCGAAACTCAAAGGAATTGACGGGGCCTGCACAAGCGGTGGAGCATGTGGTTTAATTCGATACAACGCTTGCTTCTCGGGGGCTCGCACCCTGGGTGGTGCGGCTGAGCCAGAGTGGGCTCAGCAGTTTCGAAAATCTCCTGCTACCATGTAATTCATCAAGCAATTCCTCAATGGGGAATTTCTCTTTCATGGTGATGGCATGGAGTGCTCGATAATCCACGCAAAATCTCCAGGTATTGTCCCTTTTTTTTCACCAGCAACACTGGAGAGGTGAGAGAGCTGATTCGGCAACAGAAGAAGGGAATACGGGCTCAGAGCTAAGCAGAGAAGGAGGAATGGAGAAAAGCTGATAAAGGGCGGGTTGAGCTGAATGATATCAAGGTGGTGTTATGGTAAGAAATTACACATACTAATTATCCTTTTAATTACACATTTTGAATGACTTATTCTTTAAAAAAAATAATTTTTGGAATTAAAGTTAATAATGATAACCATTACACCTATTTATTATCTTAAAATTATGATTTCCTAATATATTTAAAATATAACAATTAATAATTTTAAGTTTCCCAAATTAATTACAAGTAAAATTTTAAATACTAGACTTTGAAATTATAGATTTCTGTTAAACTTTCAAATTTTGATTACTAGAATTTGAATTGATAGATTTCAATTAAATTAGTTACAAGTTAAAATTTAACAAATAATTAAAATAGAGATTTTCTAATATATTTAAAATTTAAACAAATAATAGTTTTGAAATTTAACAAATAATAGTTTTAGTTATAAATTTCTTAAATTTCTTAACAAATAATAGTTTTGAAATTACCAGTGACGCTGCCATCAACCTTCTCACAGCTAGTCGTGATACAAACAAATATAATGGTTGAAATGGCTATGACCGAACCCGTTTCCACCCATTATACAATCCAACTTGATGATATTGTTTAGTTTTCTTTTTATTGTTTCCACAATAGGAATCTTAGATGTTGTGTTAATAGGACAGAGTGGATGATGAATCTTGTTTTACACTTGTAATTCTTTTTTTTTTTACCTGACTAGTGTTTTGTTTGTTGTGGTTGTTCATTAATATATTTGATATGGCCGCTGTCAAAGAAACACATTCTTAGTTTGTTGTTGTTGCTGTTGTTGTTGCTGCTGCTGCTGTTTACACTTATGCATTCCTCCCACATATTATACCAACTCAGATGTATTTTGCTACTCAGATGCATTTTGCTCAGGGTCATACCCGTAAAAAAACAAGCTATAAATAATAAATGAGCTAAAATGGGTGAAAGCGTACACCAACTCTACCACCACTTGATGGTCACCATCAACAAAATCACCACCGCCATTATCAGTAACATTGCCATGTTGATCAGTTCTGATTGTAAATAATGGAAAACATGTAAATGTGTACCTGTTAGATTGGTATGACCAGCAACAAATGCAGAGAGAGTATTGGTGGAAGACGACATTCTTGTCAGTGTTGTTGGGTTCCCTTTAGGATGTATCTAAGTGATGGTATTATGAGTTCTACGAACTCGGCTATGAGAGAGAGGGAGGCAATGAATTTAGAGAGTAAGTGGTGTTATGATTTGCTAACCCCTTCGACCTCTAATAATCTCTCTATTTATACACCAGGGGACACACTAATAATGTTACTAAAGGTACTTCTGTCCATCAAAAAATCACCTATTATTAACTTATGAATATAATAGTAATTGACCAATCGTAACATAAATGATAATGATGACCAATAAATAAATATAAGAAACATTATTTATATTTATTCTAACATGCAATCAACATTGTCATAGCTAGCCGTCATACAAAGAAATATAACGGTTGAAATGGCTATGACCAAACCTGTTTTTATCCGTTACACAATCCAACCCGACCCACTCACTTTGACACTAATAAGTCATATACCGTAGGCAACATCGGTGTAACTAACTCTAAAAATTATTAGAGATATATATTACTTTCCAAATCAAACATGCCATTGCCACTACAATTTATTTACACATATCTTTAATTAATCTCAACAACCCAATTGTGTTTGTCTTCGATCTTCCCAACTTGAATTCCTACTAGCCTTTTATATAATCTTTGACTCAACAACCCATCACCTGTTTTATAATCCACTCTACAAGCAAATCATAATCATTTTAAATTAGAAGTCATTAAAATATATGAATCACAACATACAACATACTATGATTGATGTTTGACATTACAAAGAACAACCTTTGACCATTGTATGTTATGCTACCAACGGTAGCAACAGTAACTGCGGTTCCAGTAGTGAAAACTTCGTCGGCTTCCATTAATTCGTCTATAGCAACTAAACGTTCCTCGACCTGTGAAATTCCAACGAATTTAGAGGAAATGGAATCAAATAATGAGACGATTTAATCAAAGACGAGCAGTGTTAATACCTTGTATCCCAAGTCTCGTGCAATATCTATGATGCTCTTTCTAGTTATTCCTTCGAGAATAGTACCTATCGTTGAAGGCGTTGAAATAACATCACCCTACACATGTAACAAAAATAAATTTGATTACTATACGTCAAAGGAATTGGAATTGGAATTTGAAGTTGTAAAGGAATGCTTTGAACACATTTTGACCCAGACCTAGTTTGACCTGACCTGACCTGACTCACCCGTCTTGTCAGGCTTAGTTCCAACGAACTCTAGTGAATTATGTAAACTAGACGAGTCCATACATTTGTCGAAGCAAAAGTACCTTTACAAGAAAAATATTACAAGAGCTAACTTCCTCGATGTACTTTTTATGGACCGAATCAAGTACACTACATCCGAGAACCCTTGCTCCTTTGCTCTTAATAACGGTTTCAGTACCTACACATCATAAATCAAGTGTTGAACGTTAATGTTTACCGTAATGGCATCTCTTGTATCTCATGCACTATCATAAGTTGTCTATCAATAAAGTTATCTTTATACCGGGGCATAATTCGTAATGCTCTTCACACCTCCTACCCCTCCACGAGTTGTACGATGAAACTCATTGTGTACGTATAAGTTTAATGGCGCCGTACCCTCCTGTATTTTTGCAAATATGGACCGTATAAACGTGAAGTTACTACGTAGGGTATGTTTGGTAAAACTAGCTGGTGGCTGGAAGCTGCAAGCTGGTAGCTGGAAGCTGGTAGCTAGAAGCTGGAAGCTGGTTAAATATATTTTGGTATTTGAGAGAGTAGCTGTAGCTTTTAATAAAATGTATAAAATGACCAAAATGGGCATAATTAAAAGTTTGTAAGGAAAGTTTTTATTTTATTTTCAAAATAGAATGGGTATTTGTGTCATTTACTCACTAAAAGCTTGTAGCTAGTAGGAGTTTTTTCTTAAACGCTAGTACTAGTAGCTTTTCACTATAGAGCTTTTTCTCCAACCTAAAAGCTTCCAGATCCTTCAACCAAACAAAGCTTTATTGAGTAGGAGCTTTTTCTTAAAAGCTTGAAGCTCCTAAAAGCTCTTAAAAGCTCTTTGCCAAACATACCCGTAATTTAGAAAAATATATATATTTAAGAATTTAATGAAATTAAAAAAAAAACCTTGAAATAATTGCCAACAGGAGAAGCATACACTAAGAATGTGTACTCATTAGCAGGAGATAAGCCCAATAATAGGCCCAGTTCCAATAAGCAAAGGCCTGATGTAAAGCGACCCTTTTCCTGGTGGGTGGAATCTGGAAAAAGCCCAATAAGTTAAAACAATGACCCAAAAACAATTGCAGCGGACTCTACTTTGTGGGCTCACATCTAGGTGACCATGACATCAGAGATTTACAAACAAACCAGCATGGATTTCCAAATTGTTCCTAATCCATCCTGATACCCACACTTGAAACCGGTTTGACCTAAACCGATTCCAAACCTGACCCAAACTGTCAGTTTGTATATCGGTTCCTAGTCTCGTTACAGAAACCCGGTTTGGACACGAACTGACTAAAAACACGTTTCAAACCTACAGAAATTGGTATTTTAAGAGTCGGATATTTCCTCCAAAACCAGTTTATGACCCGAACCGGTTTTAATCAAAATTAACCAAACGATTCGGTTGGCAACCCGAACTGCATTTGACACAAAAAAAAAAAAAAAAAAACCAAATGTACATTTTTAACTAAATTTTGACGTGGCAAAATAATTTTAGTACTTTTCCAAAAAAGAACATTTAAAAGTTGTTATTTTTCTTTGTCTCGAAAAGTGTAGTAACAGGAAATGAAAACTAACTTTTAACAAACTTTATATTAAAATCTCGATAACAAAATATTGAAGAGTTGTAAATAAATGTTAGATATTATAATTAAGAAACACTAAACTATATAAATTAAATGAAAATACAAAAACCTCTCCATTTCAAATTCTGTTACTCCATTTTCAAAAACCGAAAAGATTTCACAAAATATAATTATTATAATTCATGTAAAAAAAATATATTATGTATTTTTTCTGGTTTATGAAAAATACCCATCGTTTGTTGGCTATAGCAGTTTGTTTCACTGCATCTACAAACTGCTCTACAGATGGGGATTGCATGCACATTCTCTCGGCTCCGATTTGCATACGGATCGCGTTTTGATCTGGTCGAAACAGCAAAACCCGACCATCTTCTCCCCTAACCGCTTTCATACCTTCGAAGAGTCCCTGTGCAAAGTGCAAACACACCCTTTAATTGTCAGTTTCATTAACACTAGAGAGTAGACTTTGACAAGTACTAAATGTTGAAAAACCTGGCCATAGTTTAGAACTCCAGCAGCCGGGCTTAATTCGACGTTGCCATAATCGATTAATTGGCCTTGGCTCAAAAGTGTTGTGTGATGTGCATTTAGACTTGTACATGTAATCGGTTGGTCTAAGACCAAAACCCAAGTTGTTCCAATCAATATCAGCATATTCCTCATGTCTACAAACCAAAACATTAAAAATTAATTACAAGACAATTTATGTTGTATAGTACAATCCTTAGATGAACGTTAGATAGTTAGATCTCAACAACATCTAAACTAGGTGTCTAGAAAACCGTTTTAATGAACCCGAAATTGAAGCATGCCCCTATGATTTTAGATTTACAAGGTTCGGTTTTAGACTTTTAGCTGTATTGACGGTTCGTGTAAATTAACTTTTATAGTCTTTTTTGGAATATGTAGTTATGTATATGTATATTTTTTAAACCGTCTTTATTATTATTATTATTACTTTTTAAAATAAGTTAAACAATTTTAAATAAAAAATATAATAGTCTATTCAAACCGTCAAACGAACTATTAGCCAATCCATACCACCCGACTTATGTGGGTTTGTAGTTTTACAAAACCATAAACTAGTTGAACGAAGCGTGAACACCCCTATCCTATACGTTACCTGAGCCTAGGTTCATTTTCCTGGAGCGCAGAGGCGGCCTGTGCCGTCAAACATCTTGCATAAACCTTAAGATCACAAAAAATTTCTAATTTAGGTTTTAAATACAAATATTTGGTTTTTAGATTTAGCAACCCAGATCAACTATTAATGTAATAGAGTAAAAGAAGCAAAATTAGTATAAATGAATTAAGAAAAATAAATTAAAACATGCATTTCGGCCATAGTTTTAAATTTAATGTTAGAGAAATATCGTTTTGCATGTCATTGTTTTAATTGCAGAGAGTTTTTTTTTTTTTTTTACTAAAGTAGTGTAGTTATAAAATTTATTTATTAAAATGGGTACTTTTAAAAATATACTCTTATTGGATAATTTAAATTCATCAACTAACTTCTCATACACACTCTTCAATCGGGTTCGGGTTTTACAGTAGATCGGGTTGGAGTTTTATCGGGTCGGATCTATTCGGTTATCGGGTTCGGATAAAAAAGAATGGCCCAAGGAGTTGGGTAGCTCATACATATTTTATTAAGACACTAGCAAGCATGAAACTGATTCTTAATAGCTCATACATATTTTAAAAAGAATGCCCAAGGAGTCGGATCTATTCGGTTTAGAAACCAACAATGTTTAAAAAAAATTAGATCCGTCAATGACTTAAACAAACATTATTCTATGTTTTCATGGTAATCAAGCATGAAACTGATTCTTAATAGCCACAAAATACAAAAATAAGCAATAAAAATGAACCCAAATTGTTTTATGAAATGAAAAAAAAAAACACTAATAAAAAAGATGAAGATGGAGATAGAAGAGACCTTGATAATGAGGATTGAGTCAAACCAAGAAGAAAGGTGTTCTGTCGGATCATCATGTCCAAAAAGAACAAAAATGGAGAAAATTAAGACCCAAAATTATTATGTGTGGAAGAACAGGGTTTTGTCATAATTTATAGAAAGTGAAGGGGTGGATGGAGGCTAAGTTACA
>JAUTDX010002943.1:0-35468 GCA_030844895.1 Ambrosia x helenae
AGGATTTCAGGGTAGTGGACAACGTAGTAACCAACAACCTTATGCCCCTAGATATCAAAACAATCAAAGCAATTACCAAGCGGGTAGTGGTAGTGGGGGTTACCAAAAGGGTAGTCAGTCTTCTGAGACAGCAGGTGGCGAGTTGAGTGAGGTGATGAACATGTTGAAGCTGATTCAACAGGATTTGCAGGCCATTAAGCAGAAAGGTGAGGTACATGATAAAACGGTTCAGGCTTTAACTACGCAGGTTGGGCAGCTAGCAGGAGATGTGGCAGAGATGAAGAAGGCAAATGGGAAGCTGCCAAGTGATACTCAGGTTAATCCGGCGCATCAGTCATCATCAAATATGAAGAACGTGCGGATAAATGCGGTAAGTCTTCTGTCCAATCATATAGATTGTATAACTGAACAGGATCCGATTTCACAAGTGACACATAAAAATTTCAAAAAAATGTTTTGTGGAAAAATTTTTAAAGTGAAAATCCCACTATGGCTGAGGAAAAGTGTGGGGAAGGTAAACCTGCCCCATTCCCTCTAGCTGCAGTGGAACAAAATAAAACATCAATTTGAGAGAAACCCCACTAAAGGATGAAAAGTGGGAAGAGTTTGTAAAAGTAAAAATCAATCGACCATTACTTGATGTTTTAAAAGAAGATCCTGTTCATGCTAAAAGTTTGAAAGAATTGAGTACCCAAAAACCGACACAACAAGTTGCCAAAACAGTTTGATTTACCAGTAAATGTTCGTGCTGCGTTATTGGGTACATGTCCACCGAAACTCCAAGATCCAGGAACGCCTTTAATTCCAATCCAGATTGGAGAACTAAAATTGACAAGGCATTATTGGATCTTGGAGCATGTGTTAGCATTCTTCCAGGGTGTATCTATGACCAATATGATTTTGGTCCTCTAATAAAGGTCGACATCACCATGGTGTTGGCAAATCAAAAAGAGATACATCCTAGGGGAATGTTAACGAATGTAATAGTCAAGGTGGAGGATTGTTTTTACCCAGTGGATTTTTTGTAATAGATTGTGTCTCTAATAAAAAAGAGACACAACCCATGGTTATATTGGGTAGACCGTTCTTGGCAACTGCACACGCAGTGATTGATTGTGCCAATGGGACGGTTAATATGAGGTTTGGGGAAAGAACATTGAGTTTGAATGTGTTTTTAAGTTTACTGACCCAAACGCCGAGGAAGAATGTTTCATGGTTGACAGGATTGAAGAAACTGGACTCAAGAAGGGTAAGCAGAAGAAGAAGAAGAAGGTCAAGAAACGAGCTAAGGTCAACAAGGAGGGCATAAGAGCAAGAGCTCCAGATCATAGCTATAGGATGTCTGAGGCATTACCACAGGATGAAGAGGATGCATGCTTAGCAGCTGAGGGGTGCAAGCATCCCACTCGTCCACCATGATTAGAACACCAGGTAAAGTCAGCTGAAGACTGTAAACTTAGCGCTACCGGGAGGCAGCCCGGAATTTTCTTTACTTTATTGTTTTTTTTTCTCTTTATTTGCTTGGTTGTTTTTATTTTTGAGGTAGTTTGCTAAGTAACTAACCATTGCGGGTGGTAGTTAATAGTCGCGTATGTTGAGATTGGTGCTTGGGAAAGAATTGGGTAAACACTAAAAGCACCATACATTGGGGACAATGTATCCCAAGTGTGGGGATGAGGGACCCTAGGGAAGTAAGGCAGAATTACTTACCGTTGCAAGAAAAAATGGGAATTTTGAAAATTTTTGAAAAATTTTTAATGAAAAATCTTGCAAATTTTGTCACCCTTCTTACTTGATCAAGCATAAAAGCCAAATTTCAGTCACCAAAGAGTCTTTTACCGAGTATAAAAACCTGAGATCCTTAATCATGGTTGTCCCTTTAAGTTTCATGAGAGTATTTCTGGCGAGTATTTTTATTGAAAATTGAAAAGAGATGCCTAACTAGGGGTAACATGCTTATAGGACTTGCATATGCTACATGTCGGCAACCTATTTCCCTACATTGTGAGATCTTGAGCCTGCTAGATGCTAAATTGATATATATGTTCATTTGTTAAGAGTAGGCCAAATGTTTCTTTGTTACAGAATTTGTGTAATTTGATACATGCTAAAGCTGTAGGCAAAATGTGCACATAGACGAGAGAGGCAAATTAGGAACCCCATTTTTCTGTTTTGTCTTTGTGTTGAATTGTTTGCCAAAACTCACCATTAGTAACCCATATTGAGCCTAGACCTTTCATTTGTAAAACCTACACTATTACCCAAATCGACCCGTTTACCTTTCTTGAATAAAAATGATGACATCCATTGTGTTTCATGTATGGTTATGTGTTATAGTTATATTCAGAGTTAAAAAAAAAAGAAAAATATCAAAGAAAAAAAATAAAAAAATAGAAGTGATTGTTATGGGTCAATTATGCCCAAGTTTGTGTGTTAGTGTGTTATTGTGAGTTGTGAATAAGGATGCTCATTCAATTGTGTTAAACCTATTGTTTGTGAGCCACTTGTTAACCAAATTCATCCTACCTTTACCTTAAGCCCAAAACCCATAAGACCTTTCAATGTGTGCACAATTTATAGCTTATGTGTGATTGTTATACAAACCTATGACACAAGGTTACATTCTTGGTTTTCTGAGTGATATACACTAGCACGTTACACGCTAGTCCAGAAATAAAACCGAGAGGAGCGAACATTGTGAGGGGTGTGTACTGTATGTGTACGAACATAAGCATGTTAGGTTTGGTTAGGCAAGTCTTGTTTTTGAAAATGTTTATCACTTGTTCGTCAGTTTGTCAATCTCGATTGTGTAAGTCTATGGGATGGGTATGATTAGGGATCTTGGATAATCAATAGGTAAAGGAATTGGAGGTGGCTTGTTAATAAGGTGAGTCATGTTTTGAGATGGCTTGATTGGGGACAATCAAAGGTAAGTGTGGGAATGTGATGGAGAGGCTAAAACCCGAGTGTTAATGTGATTAAAATGGTTGGCTTTATTGTATTTTGGATGGTTATATAGTTTGAATAAGATAACTACGCGAATTCATGGATTTGCAGGTTAAATATGAATATTGGACGTGTTTTGGAGGAAATTCATTAATTGGACCTGAAGATTAAAATGGATAACATGAAAAAGGGTCGAAAGACAAAAACGTGGCCGAAAACGGTGAAGAAAACGGAGTTATAATGAAAAAGTTATGAAGAAAATAAGTTTGGTAGAAAGCTGTCAGAGGTGTAGCTTACGGAGCTGATGTTGAGTGGAGTAGCTTACAGCAAACACTTGGCTGATAACATCAGAATGTGCAGTAGCGTAGCCTACGGCTCTGATGCTGACTGGTGTAGGCTACGATGCTGGACTACGGGAAACTCATTAAAAGTCATAAAAAATAGGGTTTTTGGCCACCATTCCATTCTAGCTTTTCTTGGGGACTTTGTGGACGATTTTTGGAGCATTCTTGGAGATTTTTTCACCATTCTAACCATTCCAATCATCATTCTAACATCAAACATGCAATCAAACATCAAGATTGAAGATCAAATCAAGGACATGAGTGGCTAATCTTTTCGTGGTTTCCTCCGGGTGGAGGATTCTTGTAAGTGGATGATTGTTTTTAGTTTTTCGTTGTATTTGAGATTAGCAATCTAAGCACTCGATGCTTTTTGCTTAGTGATTATTAGTTTGATTGTAAACGGTTGATTTTTATCTGAAACCTAGTTTTGATTCTTTCAATTCCCGAGAGTTCTAGTAATTGGGATATATTAGATAGGAATTAGGTTTGGTAATCTTCAATTGATAATCGTGTGATAACGTCTCGTTGTTTTGCAATCAAAGTACTTAGTCCTCGTTTATCACAATCAACTAATTAATTATCTTAATCATGTCTATGTGATTTTCTCAATAAAAACTAATAACGTGAAACCACTTTGAATCCGAAACCTGGAGGAATCACCTTTTCTCCAATTGTTTACATCCTAATTTTTATTTTGTTTTCACAATCACTCTCAAACAATCGAATTTTACTTTTCTTGCAATTAGTTAACTAGTAATAAATTAAGTAAACCAAACACTTTCCACAGCACTCCTCGTGGTTCGACACCTGACTTACCCTATCTAATAAGGTAATAAGGAACTGATTTTAATCTTATTTTTGACTGACCCTTCGACATCGGTCACCATCTCCAACGAAGCACCACTAAAAACCGCCATTAACGGGTTACTTATTTGGTCCAAGTATTTCCTCAAATTCAGTTCCCAGTCTAATCTTGTCCACACCCGATACAGTTTAGGCCACTCCTGACCCGATCCAGTTTGAGCATTCGTGGAATTTGCCTAAGGTGATATCAACCCCTTTAGAGACTCGACATTCTCGGCCAGTCTTGCTTTACCATCTACACATCAAAAAGTGACTCTAGTACCATTTGCAATATATGACCCCTCAAACATGCCAATATTGTTTGATTCGTTCATCGGGAGCTCATAAGATGGTTGTTCAAGTTAATCGACAAATCAATGATTTTACCGATATAATTATAAGAGTTTTTAAAAAGTTACATGATGTTTTGGTTAAATTTCAAAATGATTCTTATGGCCCGTTTACCTACGTATCACTTGTAATTGGTTGTTTTGGTTTAATATATAAATCAATCAAATCAGACCAAAAAAAAAAAAAAAAAAATTCTTAACCATATACTTAATATGTCCCTAAGCGGATTATTCTATTATTTTCTTGTTAATATGTACATGATATTTCTCGATTGACACTTTTGATTTGTCCATGACATCATAAGTGCCTAATTAGCATTGACTAAGACACCCAACTTTAAAAAAAATGTCATTTTAGTTAACATTATTCTTATATATCACATCATTAAACACAAAACGCCATGATTACCACAACCATTAGTAGGACTCTTTGGATTTGACTACTATCATTTATGTGATCTATTCCTAACCCAACTCTTACTATGCAGGATAAAGGAGCCAAATCCTCATGCTTTCCTCTTCATAATTACTTTTTCCTTTTTTATTTAAATTGTAGAATGTAACACTATTTATTTATTTTCTTTATCTTTAAATTTATAGATTTAATCATGATTTCCTCTAGGATGGGTCAAAGCTAACAACTTTGCAAACACACCCAATATGTTTCTTCACTAGAAAAATATGAAATAATCTAATATGAGGAAAGGACCTATTCAAGGTATTATAGGTATCCAAGACGAACCAAATTTATTGTAATTTGTCTACTCTTGTCCACGGAGTTGTAAAGATTGTTTTTACAGTGATGTAGCCTTTCGTCCTTTAAAACCCACGACATCCTCACTTCACAGACCACCTGATTACTTGATGCGCATAATGTTCCCGTCGCGTGTTGTAGACTCAGCCGCAACGTACAAATTCCCCACTAATTTGAATAACTGGAGTAGCATTTTATGAGTAATTTAATTTGCTGGAAAAAGAATACCATTTAGTAATTGTATAATTTCAATAAATGCAAGAGTGTTTATTACAAGCATTAATTGTTGTGGATTTAAGATATTAAGCAAGTTTGGTAGCATATGTGAAGCTAGCCTACTTGGTAAAAGGTATATAGGTAGCTCCGAAAAGTTAGGAAGGCGAATTGGCGGCGGAGAGGATTGTGGCTTCTGCATGGCTGCTCGTGACAAATATAGGGTTAATACATGGTATGATGCGCATCCTAAGAAGACTAATAACAACATCAGGAGTCAGAAAGCGGGTGCTTCGATCGATGGAGTGAAGTTCTTCGTGTCCAATCTTCCGGAGAAGTGTTCGTCGGCAGATTTGAAGGAGGTCTTGATGCGGTATGGGGAGGTGATAGGGGTCTATATAGCAAGGAAATACGATAAACTGGGGAAACGATTCGGTTTTGCGACGTTCAATGTTGTTCGTAATCGTGTTGATCTGGAAGAACGTTTAAAGGACGTTTGGATTGGTAGCTATAAGTTGTATGTTGTACCAGCAAGATTTGTCAATGGACAGAAACCGGTGGAAGACAAAGGGAAGAACATTGATGCTGCTGTACATGGTGAGAAGGTATGGAAGCCGGTGGAGGAACAGAAGACACAAGAATCGGATGGAGGACTGAATGGAGAAGGGAATAGTCAGAATACTGGTGGTAGTAATGTGGGGGTTGGGGCCAGGTCCTTTAGAGACACGTTGGTGAATAAGGAAGTGGAGAGCGTAGTTCCTGAAATTGTGGTATGTTCGGAAGGGAAGCATCTGCAAGACTTGTATGGTTCTGGGGTTGTGGTTCGAACTACTTCGCTGGAGGTGCTTACAACTGTGAAGGAAAAGGTGAATAGTATCTTCAATGGGGTTTGTAAGTTTCGTTATCTTGGAGGATTTCACTGCTTAATAAGTTTTGATAGTGGTGAAGATAAGGATAGGTTTTTAAGCCTTAAAGAACTGTGGAAGGATTGGTTCGGGGCGGTGGATGTTTGGGCGGGTCAAAACGTGGTAATGGAGAGGGTTGCTTGGTTGAAGGTGTTTGGTATGCCGATTCACTTAGCTGAGGAGGAGGTGTTCCATAGTGTCGCCAAGGTGTTCGGTGAGGTGATACAAAATGCTTTTTTCTCTGATGAAGGGAGTATGGAGTTTGCCACGGTGGGGGTTCTAGTTAAGTCGCATGGGAGGATCGGTGGACCGTGTAAGTTAGTTTGGAAGGATATTTCTTTTATGATACATGTAGAAGAGGACTTAGATGAATGGGTGCCTGACTGTTTTGCAACTTTTGAGGAGGAAGAGGAGGTGAGTATAGATGTCCAAAATGCAAGAGAATGGGAGTACTATTAATGTAGAGCAGAATTCTAACCCGCCGGTTGAGAGTGTTCAAGAAGATCTGGCGCATCTAAATGGGGTGGTCGATGTATCGTTGGGTGGTGGTACGGCGACTAGAAATTGTAAACGGAAAGGAGGAAGGTATTCGAGAAAAAAAGGAGGCGGTCGTAAATCGGTTTCACCTCTAGATAAGGATCGGCCAAAGAAACGGATTAGAGAAGATAACGATATGTTTGATATTGATAGACTTATTTTTGACACTTCAGTGCAGGTGGATTCAGGCGCTAATGTGCAGGTGCAAGATGAACCGTTTGTTACGCCTGACTTGAACGTTTCGGCTGGCATTAATGGTGTGACGGTTGATGGGAATATGGTTCAAGAAGGGGCTGGGAATGGGGAGGTGGACCGGCAAACTATGATAAGAAGAGAGGTGGAAGACACGATGCTCTTTGCCAGAGATATTGGTGTTTTGAATATGGAAAAATTTGAGGATCCGCTTGTGACTGCGGTGAACGAAGAGAGCTTTCAGATGGTGGATCAATGAATGTATTGACTATTAATATCAAAGGTATGGGTAGGGTGGATAAGGCGGATTGGATTGCTAATATTCGGGTGGTTAATGAGGTTAGTTTTGTTATGTTTCAAGAATCTCAAATGGCGGATTTGCAGAATGTGAACTTGGGTAGGTTTTGGGGTAGGGGAGATTATGATGTCGAATGGGTGGATGCTGTGGGTAGGTCTGGAGGTATTGTGTCTATGTGGGATAAGAAAGTGTTCCAAAAACTTTCGGTCCATAAACATAGAAATATTTTAGTCGTGCATGGTGTGGTTAAAGCTAGTGGTTTGAAGATTAGTGTGGTTAATGTTTATGCCCCGCAAAAAGCTAGAGACAAGAAGGTAGTGTGGTTAGAATTGGAGCGTTTAATTGGCCAAGACCCGGGGTATTGGATTATTGGTGGGGATTTTAATTGTGTTCGTGACCGATGTGAAAGAAGGAACTCGAAGTTTAATGCGGTGTTAACTAATGATTTTGACGAGTTTGTGGAAGGCGCGGATCTTCATGAGTATGGGTTGAAAGGGCGTAAGTTTACTTTTGTCTCTGGTAATAAGTGTAGTAGAATTGACAGGATTTTTGTGTCCTTGAACGTTATTAATAAGTGGCCTAATGCGGAGTACCGAGCTTTGGCAAGGGGTAAGTCGGACCATAGCCCGTTGTTGCTAAAGTTTGAATATCGAAATTACGGGCCTAAGCCGTTTAGGTTTTACAACTCTTGGCTTGACCGGGAGGGTTTTTGACGAAGTGGTGACTCGAGCCGCGAACTCGTTTTCTGAAGTGGCGACTCCTGATGTGTTTTTGCTCCATAAGTTGAAGCATATTCGTGGCGCTATTACTGAGTGGAAGTCTAAAGTATTAAAGGTAGAGGAGGAGGAGTATAAAGCCATTTTGGTGGATTTGGATAGTTTGGACTCTTTGGTTGAGACTCGTGATCTTCTGGAGGAGGAGATTTGGATTCAATGTGAGAGTACTAAACGAGTTAGGGAGATTGAAATGAGTAAACAAAAAGATCTAAGACAAAAGGCTAGAGTGAAGTGGGCTCAACATGGTGATGAAAATTCGAGCTTCTTCCATGGGGTGGTAAATAAGCGAAGGGTGGCGAACCACATCCCGGGTATTCTTGTTAACGGGGCTTGGATTACCAAGCCTTCGTTAGTTAAACGTGAAGTTTTTTCTTTTTTCAGGAACAAGTTTGTAGAAGACATGGTGGAAAGGCCCAAGTTGATTTGTGCAGACCTGAAGACGCTGTCGGACACTGAAATGGAGTCCTTGGTGGGTATTTTTACGAAAAAAGAAATTAAGGAGGCGATCTTTGATTGTGGTAGTGATAAAGCCCCAGGCCCAGATGGTTTTAATTTCCGGTTCATGAAGCGGTATTGGAGTCTCTTTGAAGATGATTTTTTGAAGGTATTTCAACACTTTTATGAGTCGGGTTCTATTTCTCGGGGGGTTGGGTCGTCTTTCATTACGTTGGTGCCTAAGGTGGAGGATCCGGTGGGTCTTGGTGAATATCGACCTATTAATCTTATTGGGGTGATTAGTAAGGTGATATCGAAAGTGTTGGCGAATCGATTGAAGATGGTCATGGACTCGGTTACTTATGAGACTCAATCGGCTTTTTTGGCGGGTAGGTTTATTTTGGATGGTCCGATGATTATCAGTGAGGTTATGTCATGGGCGAAAAGAAGGGTAAAGATCTTTTTATGTTTAAAATAGACTTCGAAAAAGCCTACGATAACGTTAATTGGGATTTTTTGAGGTCTATTTTGAAACAAATGCGTTTTCCGGATAAATGGTGTGATTGGATGTATGGGGTGCTAGCGTCAGCTGCTTCTTCTGTGCTGGTTAATGGCTCTCCTACGTTTGAGTTCTCTTGTAGTAAAGGTATTCGACAAGGCGATCCTATTTCCCCATTCTTATTTATAATTGTCATGGAGGCTTTTTCTAGTATTATAAGAAGAGCTTGCTCGATTGGTTATTTTGATGGAGTGAGATTGCCGAATGGAGGTCCAGTTTTATCGCATTTACTGTACGCGGATGATGCTATGGTTATGGGTGAGTGGTCTCAATTTAATTTTAATTCTCTTCGCAAGTTGCTCCGGGTGTTTCATCTATGCTCAGGTTTGAGAATTAACATCCATAAATCCACCCTTTTTGGTATTGGGAAAGAACTCGTTGAAGTTCAAAATATGGCGCACGGGTTAGGGTGCCGGGCTGGGGAAACTCCTTTTAAATACTTGGGCATTATGGTTGGAGGTAATATGTCCAGAATAAATAACTGGGACTCGGTGGTCAAGGTCTTCAAAAAACGGTTATCAGGGTGGAAGGCGCGTAATCTGTCTATGGCAGGGAGGTTGATATTGGCCAAATCAGTTCTAGAGAGTATTCCTTCTTATTACTTCTCGTTATTTAAGGCTCCGTCTACGGTCTTAAATAATCTTGAAGGATTGATTAAACGGTTCTTATGGGGCGGGACGGATGAGATTGGGAAGATACATTGGGTGGCTTGGGATAGGGTTGCTACTCCTAAGGAGGAAGGTGGATTGGGTTTGAATAAGCTCCTTGATTGTAATTTAGCGATGGCTCTCAAGTGGGTTTGGAGGTATAAAACTGAAGAGAATGCTTTGTGGAAACGAGTGATTGAGGCGCTTCATAGTTCTAACCGTAGATGGGATGTGGTGCCGTGGAGTAAACAATCTAATGGGCCGTGGAGTAAGCTTATTAAGGTGGCTTATGCGACTAACAGTCAGGGGGTTAGGTTCATGAATATGATTCGAGGTGTTATTGGTGATGGCAAGGATATCCGGTTTTGGGTGGACTCGTGGATTAATGATGCGCCCCTAAAGGACTTGTTTCCGAGTTTGTTTCGTCTTGAAAAAAATAAGTGGTGCAAGGTTGCTGATCGGATTGGGAGTGAGAATCATGAAGGCGTTTTACAATGGGATTGGAAGCGGTACCCGGATACAGCCCCTGAAGTGCTTGAGTTAGTTCAATGTCATAGTATGGTTACGGTTGTTCGCCTTAATCAGAATAGAGATACTTGGAAGTGGAATACGGGGGCGAATGGTGTGTATGCGGTTAGTGAGGCTCGTAAATGGCTGAAGGGTACTACTCGGGTGATGGAAGATCAAATGTATAAATGGTGCAAGTGGCTCCCAGGCAAGTGCAACGTTTTTATGTGGCGGACGAGTTTGGATAGGATTCCTACGGCGTCTGCATTGGCCCGTAGGAATGTTAATATTGGAAATGGTATGTGCCGGTTTTGTGGTGAGAGTATTGAAACGACAGATCATGTTTTTACCGCTTGCTCGATCACGAATGGGTTGTGGCTTGGTGTGGCATCTTGGTTGAAGTTGCCTCCCTTGTTCATGTTTGCGGTTCAAGATGTTTTGAAGATGGTAGAGACGTTGCCTATATCGAGCTCCAGAAAAGGTATTGTTTATGGTATTTTTGTGATTGTGTGTTGGAAGATTTGGGTTACTCGAAATGAGATTATTTTCAAGCAAGGTAGTGCGAACGTGTCGAGGATGCTTGCGGATGTCAAGGCGTTAAGTTTCTTGTGGTTTAATAGTAGATCTAGAAAGGACAGGATAGAATGGAGCAATTGGTGTAATTTTGATGTAACTTGATTGTTCGGGTTTGTGGTTGTCTCCGTCTTGGAGATAGCCCTTTTGGTGTTTTAATGAAGTTAGCCTTTCAAAAAAAACTTGGTAAAAGGTATATGCTTTTTACTAACTTTAACAATTCTCTAACTCCGTGAAATGATTTTGAACGTTCGAATATCCCAATTTGACCTCAATAGTTTATACTTTATGCAATTAGACTGTCCTTTTGAATTGTGATATCATCAGTTAACAAAGTTATACTTCTTAGGATGTTTTGTTAAATTAAGAATTTCTTTCTAAAATCTCATTCATTAAAGGGATGTGTTCTAGTTTCTTTTTACAACTTGTAGCTAACAATTTCCTTAAGTCTTTGGTAAGATATATGTAATGTATGACTAGACTTTACGTTAATATACATACCTCATATTATGAGTAGTAATCATTTAAATTCTATGCCCATATCGGATATGCCTAGACTTACAATTGTACATTATGCTATGAGTTTTTCAATTGTTGATTTACTATCACAATGTATGCATAACGATATCAATGTAGATAATATCTTAACCAGGGGCGGACATAGTATGGAAGAAGGGGTCGCGGACGTTGCGGCTCAACTTCGCGCGCGTAGTGGAAAATTAGTGGAAAATTTGGTTTTTTTTTTACAAAATTTGGAAAACGTTGCTATTAAAATGAAAAAAATGAAAAACGTTACTACTGATTTTATGGCCTAGATCCGCCACTGATCTTAACATGTTATCTATGTGTTGATCTAGAGGCCAATATGCAATAAATAAATAAATAAATAAAAAATGGTTAAACAGGTCACGTTTGTGTCTCCCGTGAATACGCGTGTCATGTTTGGATTCATGTGTCTCACATAGGTTTCAAGAAAAAGCTTGAATTATGATAATATTTACAAGTGAAAATAACTTAAACATGAAATGGAAAACAAACACTCTCCCAATCAAATATAAATATATTAGTGGTGACACATCCTCATCCCAACCGTTGAATACATTTTATTTCGGTTAACATGTACTTAATTTTATCCACAAATCATTAAGATGTCTTAGCAAAGATACATCTCTTTTAGTTCAGAAGATTCCTATAAAACATCCTATCTATAATCTATTAAATAAATAGCTATTTCTCCCGGAGATATCTCTAATATGAATTAAAAATAGGTCTTGCATACAAAAGATTCGTTACCAATTTACTATTGCTATTTGAAAGGGTGTAGTAAGCCCACTGTTTTGTTTTGAAGTACATTAAGAAAATAAACTATAACCTAGGAATCACAAATCTCAGATCCAATAAACATGGGGTCCAAATTCCGAGGTACAAAAACTTAAACTTAATTTAGGAAGCCACCAACCCATTTTTGATAACATGTACACTTCTGTCTATTTTTTTAACATGACAAAATCTGGTATCATATAGTTAGAATGAACAAAGGTTCTTTGTTCTAGCAAATATCATATGGTAAGTAAAATGATGTCTCTTGTCATAACTCATAAGATAAGATTTGAATCCTGTAATGAAGAGTGATAGAGAGGAAATACATGCTTGTAAATGTTAGTTTTAAGTTTTAGGTGATAAAACAATCAGGTTGTATGTAGGGGTGTAAACGAGCCAAGCCGAACTCGAGCTCGAAAAACTCGAGCTTGGCTTGTTGGAAATTTATTAAGCTCGAGCTCGGCTCCTTTACCTTCTATTAGTTAATATATTAAATAAAAATAATAGGCTCGCAAGCTCAATAAATGAAGCTCAGCTCGAACTCGTTTAGTAAACAAGCTTAAATGCAGGTTGAATATTAATAAAACTAATACTCCCTCCGTCCCATTTTAGATGTCATGGACCCACAAACACACAAATTAAGAAATCTTTGATTGTATGTTGTAAAATGACAATAATATCCTCAAGTTATTATTTCAAATCTTTGATTGTCTTTTGTCTTTTATGGGCAAAACTGGAAATTGCTTAGAAATGGACATTTAATTTGGGATAACAAAAAGTAGAAAAATTGACATTTAAAATGGGACGGAGAGAGTATTACATTAAAGTTCAATAAGGCGCGACGAGCCTAACAAGCTTTACATGCCAGGCTCGAGCTCGATTAATAAACGAGCTTTGTTTTTGGCTCAATCTTGGCTTGTTTCGAGCTTTTTACAGAGCCAAGGTCAAGTAGCTTGCGAGCTACTTGGCTCGTTTGCACCCCTGTTAATTTGTATGTATATGACAGTTTATGTAATCATTCATAGGGTTAAGTTATCCTACACAGTGCAACAAAAATGAGAAGGGTACAAAAAACACAATAGATCACGAAATATGACACAATAAGCCACAAAATATAACACTGTTACAAAACATGGAACATATACCAAACTCGGTGCCGAAAGCTTTATTCAAACACAAAGAGTTCAACAATACTCAAGACAATTACAACTCAAGAACAACTAATTTGTTTAACAACAAACAGATTACAACCTAGAAAACCCTATCACAAAACTATTGAGATACAAACTAGCTCACACACTATCTATTATTAGATCTGAGATTGATCTAATAACTATAACAAAGACAACAATGATTGCCAGAAACCCTAGAATATGTGAGAGAGTATTTGAGAGTAATACTGATAATACGAGAGAAGCAAAAAGTGATCAGGGTACGAGATCCTCAGTTATTTATTGCTGAGGATTTGTGTTTTCTCAAATAATCCAACGGCAAAGTGCTTCTTTGACGAGGATCGCCACATCATCAGGTCCCACCTGAATCTCGAACAGGGCCAAAGACTGGGCCAATCAAACTTGGGCTCCTTCTATAAACATGGACTCTTTCTATTTTCTCACCAAGCAGCCTAGCAGCAACACTCCTTGGACCAGCACCAAGCCTAACCTGTAGAAAACAACTTATGCAAAATATTAAAATAAAATGTTTATAAAAATAAATATTATTATTATTATGTAGTATCAAATTGAAATAATAATGTTATCATTTTAACACCCCCCTCAAGTTGATACTTCAAATGGGTCAAACATATTCAATAACCTGCACAGTTCATCATGCTGAACTGCAAACACCCCCTTAGTGAACAAGTCTGCAAGTTGCTTGGCAGACTCAACCTTAACAGTTTTAAGAAAACCTTTTGAGATTTGATCTCTAAGAAAAAACAAATCAATTTCGAAATGTTTGGTTTTTTCATGAAAAACGGGGTTATCAGCAATAGATAGAGCTGCAGAATTATCACAAGATAATCTAACAGGTAAATTCACTTTAACACCCAACTCCTTAAGCAGATTAGCAAGCCACATCAATTCACAAGTGGCTGCACACATAGCTCTAAATTCAGCTTCAGATGAGGATCTACATATAACAGATTATTTCTTGCTTTTCCAGGAAAGTAAAGAATCTCCTAGAAAAATACAAAATCCAGTTATGGATTTTCTCGTTTGAAGACATTTCCCCTAGTCAGAATCAGAAAATGCAGAAAGATTAAACTCAGAACTTTTACTAATCAAACCCCCTTTTCCTGGAGCCTTTTTCAAATACCTAAGTAATCTTAATGCAATTTTCATATGACCATTGGTGGGTTTATGCAAGAATTGACTTAAAAATGAACAACACAAGCAATGTCAAGCCTGGTATGAGACAAGTAAATTAGTTTCCCTACTAGTTTTTGATAACCAGTTATGGAATCCAATTCTACATTGTTATTTCTACACACAGCAGTTAAAACATGATTCTGTTTTATAGGACTATTAACAGGTTTTGACCCAGTTAAGGCAAATTCAGCAAGCAACTCCAAACAATACTTTCTTTGGGACAAACATATCCCATTTTTGGATTTAATAACCTCAATCCCCAAAAAAATACTTTAACTGCCCAAGTTCTTTAATCAAAAAACTTGTTTTTAAACACTCTTTGACTTTCTCAATTTCTTTTTATTATTACCAGTTAATACCATATCATCTACATAAACAAGTAAATACATTGTAGTATTATCAATAACTTTATAAAAAAGAGAATAATCACATATGCTTTGACTGAACCCAAGAGTAGTCAATACATTTACAAGTTTTTGATTCCACATTCTGGGAGCCTGCTTTAAACCATACAAAGATTTTTTCAATTTACAAACTCTTTTCTCATACTTAGAAAAATATCCATCAGGCAAAGCTATATAAACATCCTCACTCAAACTACCATAAATAAAAGCATTATTAACATCTAATTGGTATAATTACCAATCATTTTGGAAATCAAGAGAAAGAATAGTTCTAACAGTCACAAGTTTGACTACAAGAGAGAAAGTCTCCTCAAAGTCAATTCCTTGTTTTTGACTGAAACCTTTGGCAACCAATCTTGCCTTATATCTTTCTATCTCTCCTGTGGACTTGTACTTTATTTTATAAACCCACTTGCACCCTATAACACTTCTATTCTTAGGTAATTCAACAAGATCCCAAGTGTCATTCCTATGAAGAGCTTCAATCTCTTCATTCATGGTTGTTATCCAATTTGGATCCTTTGCAGCCTCATAGAATGAACTAGGTTCAAAACTCTTATTTAAAGAAGAAACAAAGCACTTATATTCACTTGATAAACTAGAATAGTTGACAACTCTTTCTACACCATACTTGACTTTATCATCTAGGACATAATCTCTTAAGTTACTAGGTAAGACATACTCCCTAGCAGACTTCCTGACATTATTTTGTCCTACATGATGAATAGTATTGGATCCCTCAAATAGGTCATGTATGTTTTCATTTCCAGGTATCACATCCTCAACCCTATCAGTCATTCTGTCCTTCTGACTAGGCTGCTGGGAACCAGCCAAGCCTTCAAGCCCAGGACCAGAAAGGTCTGATTGCTGAGACCCATGTGTCTCTGAATCAACACTTTTCTGACCCTTAAACTCATCATTGGGACCTTGAGATTGTTGTTGCTCATAGGTTTCAAAAAATTCATAAGTGGGAAAATCAAGTTGAATGTTCTCATTTAAGGAATCAAAAACAAATTTTTCTTTAAATGGAAACACGTCTTCAAAAAAAATTACATCCCTAGAATAAGAAACAATTTTGCTTTCTAAACTAAAAACTTTATAACCTTTCTTTTCAGTAGAGTATCCTATGAATACACATTTTTCAGCTCTACTGTTAAGTTTATCAGTTTCATTCAAAATAGTGCAAAAACATAAGCAACCAAACAATCTCAAATGATCTAAGTAAGGTTCAAAATTATGTACTACCTCATAAGGAGTCTTTCCACCTAGAACTGAAGAGGGAATCCTATTAATCAAGTATGCAGCAGTTAGTATACACTCAGACCAGAACTTAACAGGTATATTGCTTTGAAAAATTAAAGCCCTAGCAACATTTAACAGATGCCTATGCTTTCTTTCAGCTATACCATTCTGTTGGGGTGTATAGGCACAACTAGTTTGATGAATAATGCCCTTATCTTTAAAAAAAAATATTTACTTGATTATTGACAAACTAAGTTCCATTGTCACTTCTAAACATTTGACAACCTTTTTAAACCGTGTTTCAATCATACTAACAAAATCTTGTATGTTTTGAAAAGCTTCAGTTTTAGTTTTCATTAAACAAACTCATACAGCTCTAGAATAGTCATCCACTATAGTAAGGAAGTACTTATGTCCTTCCCTACTAGTGATTCTATAAGGACCCCAAACATCTAAGTGAACCAAATCTTCAACTTTAGTGGATCTGTGTTCACTTATGGGAAAGGGCTCCCTGTGCTGTTTAGCCTTATGAAAAACTTCACAAGGATCCTTATGTTTAACAGAACCTAGGTCTAATTTGTTTTTAAACAATCGTAATGCATTGTCAGCAGGATGACCTAACCTACAATGCCACAACTTGCTATTCAAGGTACTATTATTACATTACTTTATGTACAAAACATGACAACGATAACAATCATACCCAATAAGATCAAACTATTGATAGGGTTCAAGAAGGATAAGATGTAGGTAAACCATAAACAACAGAAAAGTGAGTTTTTTTAATATGGAATATATACAGCAGAAACATAAACGTACAAACAACATAGTTGAAAAAAGATTTGTATATAGGTAAACGTACAATGATTTTAACGGGCGTGATAAATTATCTAAAGATTGATAAAAAAAATTTAACAATATAGATATCTTAAGCTTAAGAATTGATTTATATCACATCTGAAAGTATGCAAGACTTTGCCAAGATTATTGATCTATAAACCATTAATATTTTTATCATCATCGTTCGTTATAAAACATATTAAAACATTGATTATTCACTAAAGAACAAGCAAATCAATAGTCAATACTCATAATAAAACTAATCATTACACACTAAAAACGCTAATCATTACGCATTGATAATAACACTAATCATTATACATTATTCACACTAATTATTGCACACTAATAACGAATATTAAGATTCTCCATGAAAAATCATTAAAATAACTACCTTTTCTTTTCAAGATTGCCCTTTATTAGTCAAAGTTAAAAGAAAATCAATACCAAATCCGATCATAAACATTAATATTCTTTTTAAACAGTAACTTTAGTAGTTTCTGGTTGAGATGGAAGTTTTGATTTGTTGTTAATGAAAGCCTTAACGTTCAAAAAAGTTAAAAAAAAAAACAGTCACCTACTTACAAGCCTGATAGGGGAAACAACACCCAAACCAAAAACTACGTAATTTCATCAACGAAAAATTGTACCAACTTGACCATTCTATCCACTTATTTTAGACCTATTTTTATGTCATAAGTATCTAACAAATTTCGCATCTTCACATATTGGTGGTGTCGGTTGTTTGACAATTCGTGAGTGCATGATGTAAGTCGTGCAAATGTTTGCTTTACTAGTCATAGATTTGATGGAAGTGCAAAGCTTTGTAAGCTTGGGGGCTCGAGAGAAAAAAGTTCTTAAAGGTATTGTGATTATCGCATGTTGGAGAATATGGAATGCGAGAACAGAGAAATGTTTCTCCGGCAAATAGATATTTCTACTTTTTGTGATTTTAGTGCTTTTGTATCTTTATTTTTTTTATTTTACTTTATTTGTTTTGTTTTGTTTTATTTTACTTTACTTTACTTTACTTTACTTTACTTTGTAACATCACTTAATCTTAAGTTGCAAAATTCTCAAAACATATACAAACATTTCTAGTCAACTATTACACATCACATTTTTAACCGACCATCAAAAACATGTATTTCCATTCCAATCTAATGGAAATTTAAATCCTTGCATTTACAAATCGTCAATGCCTTTTACATTAATTTTTATCAGAAAACTATGTTTTATACAAAATCAAATCGTCTGCAAAAATGTATATAGCTCATTATAGAAACAAAGACTTTTTTAGTAAAAAGAATTATGCAAACAAAAAATTTGTATAGAAGAAATAGAAATAGTGTAAAAAATATATAAATTAATGTTTGAAAATAATAACATTACATATTTTTGTTACTTTACCTTTTTCTTAACGACAAATGTTAATCATACTCTTTACACCAATAATACTAAACTACTCTATTGTCTAAGTTTAGACCTGCGACGTCTTCCATAAAAGACAAGTGCCACAAATTGGCTCTAAATTTACCTAGTTACTATATTAACATGGATTTAAAACAAAAAATAAATAAGGTATACCGGTCACTAAAGTCTAAAGCACATGGTGCCCATGCCATGAATGCATATGTTGGTGCCATAGCAAGGGTCGTGGTTCTCCGTCCTTCCAATCCCTCCAAATCACCAATGCAACTCTTCCTAAAGGCGGTGCCACATATACAACGGGTGGCCTCAAGGTGTCCTACTGTGAACCCATGAATGGTCTTAGTTGTGATATTGTGGAACCATGATATTTTCATTTGGAACTACACCATTGTCGGGTGTTTCTTTTAGGCTTAGTCTACTGTTTGACATTACTACTTATTCTAGTCTATGTTGGGATAATGTTGGGGAGTGGTTTTAAATTGTTTAGCTAGGTTGTTGGTTACTCTTTGTTTAGTGTTTGTATCATCTAGCGTCTTTACTAGCTAGTTTTCTTTTAATATTATTATGGTCACTCAATAGATATAATCCAAAAAAGATGGACCCAAAGATATCTATAATCTATAATAATAATAATAATAATAATAACTTATAATAAAAGAATTGAATATTGATGAGATGGCATTAAATGGAGACCTCAACCCTCCTTTGAATGTGCCACGTGGTACGTTAAGGTGAAAGTTTTTAATTTATTTTTTTATTTTGTTTTTATCAATTCTCCTACACTTATCTAACCCTAATCCCTTTAAGAATTTAAAAACAAATTTAGATGTTTCCTCTCATCATTTTTAAACGTTAATATCTTTTATATACGAGATTTTTTAAAGAAAAAAATTACACCAAATTAACGAGCGTTTTATTATCTTTCCAACGAGTACCATAGTGCTATATGAAAAACGGAGAAAAAACGACTATTTTTTATGGGGTTTCATTCATACAGGAAAAAAAACACAAAGTGTTCAGGTTATTCATTAATCATGTTATTTCTTTTAAACCAGGTTCTTATATACAATGTTGAAATTTAGTCCAATCGTCATGCTATCATTAGAATTTTACTCTTTTAAAGATGGATAGGTATACTTCATCAAGAGAAGCTACGAGAAAAAATCGCACAACACTGCAACACATGGTGTCACCTTATAGCAAGGTTATTTTTTTATTTATTTAATTACAAGAGTAATAATTATTACTATTAGTATTAGTATTATTAGAATGGTTATATTTTTCAACCCTAGGACACTCTCGGGATAAAAGCTAGTATATATATATATATATATACCGAAATGTAAAATACTAAATGAGAAGTTAAAATATGAAGAAAAAAAAGTTATTCATTTTAGAAACATAATTCGAACATTGAAACAACAGAGCATGTCTCACGGGTTGAATGATGGCTTTGGTTATTTGGCAGTTTGTTAGTTCATGGTGTAATATCCTTAGCTATATGCTTTTTCGGACTATAGAAGTGGATAAATTCTTAGAAAAATTAGTGATGTTTCCTAGTGCAGTTTTTAAAAAAAGTGAAACATAAACGTTTGATCGTATTTATGTAAAAACTTCAAGAGGAAGTATAATTAGTAAAAAGAAAAGAAAACAAAGTAGATTTAGCTAACACCCTAAACAAATACATAAATAGTCTCGGCCTACAAAATAATGAATTCACAAAAATGAGAACTAAAATAGGATTTATATCATACAATAAATAGACACTTATGAGATTTGTTTATATTTTAATCAATAAATATAAAAGCTAAAAGTTATAAAACAAAGAGAAGGATAAGAAAAAAACAAATCGCATAGAAGAAGACAAGAAGAAGAAGATGTTTGCTGGCAGGTGGGTGGCTGTCACTAAACTCATTTCAAAGACAATATCAGACACAAACACATGCATCTTACCACTCTAATCTAAATTATATTTTTTAAATAAAAACTCAACATTGGAATAAAAATTATTATTATAGTTAATTTCATATAAAATTAAAAACACTTAAAGTTGCCATAAAACATATATATTGCTAAACCAATCTCTTTTTTATTAATATTAGATTGTTTAACAGTGGAAGTTAGATGAGTTGGCTCGATAAAATGAGCCCGTATCAAACTCGTGTCAAATAGTGATGATGCGATATAACTTGTTTGCTTTTTATCTTTTGATGATATTGAATGTTTTTATACGACACTACTAGAAAAAACACATTTCTAGGCACGTCATAACAGGGTGTTTTTGACACACACAAAAATGTCAAGGAAGGACATGTCATAAAAATTTTATGACATGCAAACGCGTGTCATCTTTTAATTATGACATGTGTTACTTGTAAAACCTCTTAAACATAGTAACAAACCACCAATGTACAAGAAAAACTGAGTATGAAAACTTATTCTAGTGAGTCAAAGAGCGGGCTACCTTCATCTAGAGTCAGCTCAAAAGGTCATACGAGAATTGTAAATCAAGGCAAATCATCTCGAGTTGAATTATGAGCCACGAGTTATGTTTAGCATCGTATTTGATCAAACAAGGACGTGTGGGCCGGGGACTAATTTGTGGCATTGGATTTCACAAGTGTTTGTTTGTCTTTGGTATCGAACTTTCGGTAGTTGCTGTCTTTGTTTGTATGCCTTTGGCTGCCTCAGTTTTATGTTTTAATGTTTATTGACTATTGTTGATGTTTTTTGCCCCTCAACGGAACTTGATAAAAACAAGAATAAAGATAGAAAGGATCAAACAAATAAATTAAACTAGGTATTAGTTGCCCGCGCTTTGCCTCGGGTGCGGTTGTTGTGCGAAATGCGGCGGGAGCTCCTCTTGCGTTGAGTGTTTGGCGAACGTTAAAGATCGCACGTCGCTGTGGGAGCTTCTGTTGCGTGGAAGGTTTCGTGGACATAAAAGATAATATTAAGTGACTGTTATTCTCGCGTGGGCTTCAAAAAAATACCCGCGGCTAAAAGCTAAAAGTTTAGTGGTCAAAGTGTGAAATTCTAAAAGCTAAAATTTTGGCCAAAGTGCAATGCAAGTTTAAAAAAGTTGAGTGGTCAAAGTTTGAAAACCTAAAAGCTAAAAGTTTGGTGGTCAAAGTTTGAAATCCCAAAAGCTAAAAGTTTGGTGGTCAAATTGGAAGAAAATAAAGTTAAGCTAAAAGTTAGTGATCAAAGTTTTAAATCCAAAAAGATAAAAGTTTGTTGGTCTAAGTTTGGTGGTCAAATTAGAAGAAAATAAAGTTAACCTAAAAGTAGTGATAGAAATAAAATTAACCTAAAAGTTAATGGTCAATATATATATTAAAACAAAGACACTATTAAAGTGTCTTTGTATTAATATATATAAGAAAAAAATAATGCTACAATTATCTTCTAGATTAAATGAGCGACACATTAATAGTGACCTATATCTAATCTACGCCGAGATTTTTTTCTTTTATATTTATCCTTAACAAAACTTAAAAAGAACCTAAGCATTAATTGTAGCATTATTTTGCACTTTTTTTCCTTACCGCGTTAAAGAAACATTATTAAAAAAAATTCACCACTATATATATTTTTAATAATGTTTCTTTAACGCGGTAAGGAAAAAAAGTGCAAAATAATGCTATAATTAATGCTTAGTTCTTTTTCAGTTTTGTTAAGGATAAATATAAAAGAAAAAAATCTCGGCGTAGATTAGATATAGGTCATTATTAGTGTGTCGCTCATTTAATATAGAAGATAATTATAAACATGGCACCTTTTTCTTTATTTTACAACAAATAAAACATTTGACTAGATATATAATAAAATAAAAGTTTGTAAAAATATATTAATAAAAAACATATAATAAAAAAGTATTATAAAACTTTGTAACTACTTTAGTGTAAATATATCTTATCTATGCTATACTATACTATATTATATATTTAGACATCTTATTTTAAGTGGGGTTTAAAACTTGGATTGAATATGCAATTTTTGTTAATCAATATTATAACTAAATTCAGAAATATATAAGAAATTTTAGCTGCCCTCAAATGTGCGAGCTTAGTCTTTTAGCTAACATTCAAAAGTGCAGGCTTAGCTAGCACTTTTCACCAAAAGCGTGAGCTTAGTCGACGATGTCATGGCCGTCTCAGCTAAAAGTGTAGGCCAAATCGTATTTTGATAATTGGAGGAAATGAGGGCTAAATATTTTGATGAAGGGTAAGTTTCTATGTAACAACCTATTCGTCAAATTTACGTAAATTGGCTCGGGTTGTGGAAGAAAACCTATCGACTTAACCTACTAATTTCTTTGATTACTACTTATGATCTCCATACATTTTCATTTCTTTCTATTTGGTTAATTTTTATTTTTAATGCAACTATTTGAAGCAAATTTTGGTATGACAACCACTTATTGACTCGTGTAACATAGTTGATGATCATATAAAAAGGTTAAATATTTTGATTTAGTAATATAATGGTTACATGGGAAACAAGAAGTAGCATCATCACATGACAAATTAATAAACAATAACTTGGGGTTGCCAATTTCTTAAATATTAGGACCACAAGGTTCTTGCCATATTTATATAAACAAATATTTAAGATATATAGAATTCAGTGAAAGCTCAAGAAGTGTTTTGAGTCGTTGATTTCTATATTTTTTATGTCCAAGATTGAGGTGGTGAAAGTCGTAAAAACTTGTAATTTACTATTTTGGTGAAAAGGAAAAAAAGTATCAACATTCATAACATTTTGGTTTTGGTATTACTTTTTAAAAATTATACCAGAATATAATATTTTTAATTGTTTAAAGTAGTGTTACATTACAAACATAAGAAAATAATGATGTTGCAATGTTGATTATAATGAGTTAACGACATGTCCAAACAAGCTACAGATGTGTAGCGGTACATCTAAACCTATTGCAACAATCCGTCTAACATACAACGAAGAGTCCAAATGGTTCATTTTCTTGTAGCGCGAACAAACTACATGATTATAAGGGTGCATTATATCAATTTTACTATATCGATTACAACAGTGAGTCCAAATCTTTAATTTTATAGACGCATTTACATGCGCCCTAAAAAATTACATGTCACACCCACATGGATGTCATGATCAAAGAACATTCGACCTTTGAACTACTTCCTTTGTCCTCAACTTTTGTAGACGAAAGACACAAATCCCTCGAGTGAAATTGTTTGATATATGTTGAGATTATACAATATTACAGGTAATATTATATTATTATTGCTACAAATTAACAAAATTATTACGAATTTAAAATTATTTGGTTCTCTTAAAATGTGGGCTTTCCATGTCATTTAGAACAACATAAAATTCACATGGGCCTTTAAATACCAAAACAAAAAGGATGCCAACACAAAAATATGATTATGTTTCCTGTCCAGATTTAGTGAATGGCTTCAATCCAGATCCTACAGTTTGTTAGTCATACCATTGAAGCAAGCAATAATGAAATAGTTACATTATGTACAACAAACATCTATCTGCCGAGCTTTGCGAAGTGTCGGCTGCTTCAAGATGGTCAAAATATGTGATTGCAATCCTCCATTGGTCGATACATATTCGTTGACTTTAGTTGTGACTTTTCTTGCTTTTCTTTAGCATCGTTGATGTATTACCGATAGAATCACGGCCTGCATTGTTGCCACCTGTTAGCCGTTCTAAAGCCTCGGCTGCGGCATCTTTTTCTGCTTGTTTCTTGTTGTGGCAAGGATGTCCTGTAATCTGCATACCATTGAATTCACAAATAGACCTAAACTGGTTGTCTGGCAGTTGGGTAGTTCGGTAGGTTGGGGCGGCGCACCCGGCTCTTGTAAGTAATGTTTGTAGTTGACTTTTGGGATTGTCACCACCTGGTCCACTTTCTAATCTGGAACCTGGTGGTGCTGGCGGTGGTGCTGATGCAATATAAGGTTTTGAGTCTTTGTATAACACCTGGCGGTTGAATACAAATTTGCCATTACATTTATCTTCGGGTAGAAGCAACCGTATAGCGGATAAAAGCTCGTGGTGTGTATGTATGTCCATCCTGGGGTTCATTAACTAATGCATAAAAGTTAAGAGAAATATAAACAAAATAAAATAAAAACCAATTAAAAAAAAATTAAAAAAACAAAATGGCATACGTACTTTACACTGAAATAACTCGTCAAGCTCCCGTCTTAAGCTTTGATACATTTTGGCTAATCCAGGGTCCATAAAGAACTCCAAGTATCCACCCATCATTTTCAAGTGTCCGTCCTATTAAAGAAAAAACAACAAAAACGTTAACGAAAAATTAGAAAGACACGCTATAAGAAAGAAGAAATGAATGGACTCACGATATCGCCTTTTGAAAGGGTCCCACCAAATAGGAGCAGTACGGAATCAGATATGGCTGTTGAATCTCTAAGAAAAATGGAGTTGACTTTAATCTTTTCATTGAAGACTAGCCATGGGTATGGAATTTTAGAATCGCGTGCATTAACCGAGTTCTATAATAAGGAAAGGAAACAAAAAGCATAACAAAATCAGTACATTTCAAATAAAAAGGGATTAACAGAGACTGCAGATAACAGATACAAACTTACGGAGTGTAGATGCACTTGACCGTCCTCCATCGTTTTCAGCGAAAACGATTTTTCATTTTGCTAGAAATAAATTTAACATAAAAAATATATTAAATAAAGGAATAATGGAAATAAATAATCCCAACTATTGACTATTGGCCAATAACAGTCCCAACTACGAACATTACCAATAGCGGTCCCAACTTTCGACATATTGGAAACCAACGGACCCAAACTAACGGAGGCTAACTCCGTTAGTGTGGTGTTGACGTGGCATGCTTAGGTGGCACGATGATCCTACGTGGCATGCCACATCAGCATCACACTAACGGAGTTAGCCTCCGTTAGTTTGGGTCCGTTGGTTTCCAATATGTCGAAAGTTGGGACCGCTATTGGTAATTTTCGTAGTTGGGACTGTTATTGGCCAATAGTCAATAGTTGGGATTATTTATTTCCATTATTCCTTAAATAAATAACTAAATACATGAAGGAATGTGCAATATGATATTAAACTAAGTATACATACCACAACAGAGCAAATTCCAGGATACAGGCCATAGCAGATAACTGCCCGGAGGAGATTTTCATCATAACTCCACGTGTTGTAAATAGTTATATTGCCGTCTATAAGACCGGTATCTTTAAGTTGTGATTGAAATTCCTGACGTAGAGAATAAATGGTTTTCATAGACTGTGCAGAAAGAAAATTTTTCCAACAATATTCATATCCGGTGAGTTCATATTCCGCAACTTTCCAACCCTCATACGCCCTCACAAGGGCAATATGGTCACTATGATTACGGGAAAATTGTGCTTTGGCTGCCTCTGCCAACTGTAAAATAATAAAAATCAGAAATAATATAAAGAATAATATACTTTCCTCATAACGTTTGACTTACATCCTTCTTGTCTAGAGGTGCCAAAAAAGGATCTTTGACACTAAGACCAGCAGCAACTGTGAGTATAGGATCAAGGCAGTTAAATATCGCACCGAGTATAAGCATCTTTCCGAGTTTGGGCTCCACAGGAAGCATTGACAAATAACGCCTGTCAATTGTCAAATACAACATAAATCTCTTTTACCAAAATGTACGCCGCCTTCATATTAAGAATAAAGCATAGAAAAATTTGCATACCCAATACAGTTAGATTTTCACTCTCATCTAAAGCACCAATAACCTTGAGATACTCAATAGCGTTTTGAACCTACGAATGAGCAATTGAAGAAAGTAAATATGAAGCAGCCGGTTCAAATACAAAGTAATGAAAACGTGCGAAGTGTCACTTTGTACATGATAATTACGTAATGATAATTACGTATTGTTTTGTATGTTCATGAAAGCATTACGTAATTATCATGTACAAAGTGCATGATAATTACGTAATGATAATTACGTAATGCTTTCATGAACATACAAAAACATTACGTAATTATCATTACGTAATTATCATGTACAAAGTGACACTTCGCACACTATGCACGTTTTCATTGCTTTGTATTTGAACTGCCCCATAGACAATATATCGAAATATGAGTTGAGCACTTGACCATTACCGCTAATAACTCAGGTGACTGTAGAGCCTTGGATAAGAATTCAGAAATACTTCCGAGTTTTAAACTTTTGATTTGAAGACATAGCGACTGCAGGGTGTCCTTAGTATTTCGGGCAATTGATACTCTGCAAAACCATTATAGACACATCTAGGATACAGATGGTAACACTCTCCAGGTTGAACACGGCCTGCCCGTCCTCGTCTCTGCATAGCAAATAATAAAAAAAAAATGACTTAGTTATTTACAAAAACGACTAGTTATGTACAAAGAAACTCACTTGTTTGGCAGAAACTTTGGATATCCAAGAAGGAAGTAAACAGGGAGTATTGTTTAAAGCATCGTATGATGTCTCTTTAGCTTTTCCACAATCGATAACATAAACCACATCATCAATTGTGATACTGGTTTCAGCCATATTTGTAGCCAAAACTATCTTCCTCACCCCACCTTCTGGCTTTTCAAAAATTAATCTCTGTATACACAGCACACAAAAAGATAAAAATCAACAATCCTTCAAATTAAATCGTAATTTTATCATAATAACATGTACAATAATGCAGACGGGCCTACCTGCTCTGAGCTGGCCATAGAACCATGACATGCAAGCAATAAAACACGAGCTGGATCTCCAAGGTGAGGGTGTGCTTGTAGTTTTTCCTTTAGAGAACTTATGTCATCCCACCCGGTCATAAATACTAAAACAGCACCAGGTTTTTCATTCTCACATATCGTGACTAATAAGAATTCTATGAGGTTGAAACCTATACAATCAGGATTCCAACAAGACATAGATACACGTGTCTGTTGGCTGTAGTTCCTGAAGTCAGCAGATAGAAGTGCCTCCTGTTTTCATTTTTTTTTTACAAAATAGAGGATCAGAACATAAGCACATGAAGAAATTAAATTATTTGGAATAAGATGATTTACCTCAACAGCGGAGGCAATTTGGCTTTTTCTCTTTCTAATAAATTGTTTATTTGATTTCCATGGTCTTTCCTGACCATAATCATCAATTTGATTTTCTGCAGTCAATCTGTATCCAGTTTTTTCCAAAACATCCTCAAGAAAATAGCTCTGCACAGGGTGCGTAAACCCTGTAGACGACGAGATATATAGTGGCATTAGATTCTAAGTTAGTAAATCCAGAATAAAAAAACATCCAAGCACAAATAATGGGCTTTAAGCGACTATTAAGATGGGCAATTTCAACCCATTTAATTACAAATAAGTCAATTTGGGTTGTGCTTTATCTCAAATGGGTCAAATAAAAAATTAACTAAAAGAAGAACAAGTCAAACGGGATAAAAGTCCCCAACCCCATAGTCTATTTTTCATGCATACAACCACCTAGAATCATTTTATTCGAATATTTCAGTTGTTACTGCTATTATACAGAGTGTTCATTAGTCGATCATAAAAAATAATAATAAAGATGGACAAAGATTGTGTTTAGGCTAACACAACCCAAACCAGCCTGTTCCAACACACACTAAAAATAACCAATTTCAACCTGAACCAAACATTACCGGAATATTGACAGATGGAGCACCACCAAAGTAGGATGAAAAGAGGTTTGCATCAAGGGTTGCACTCATCAAAACAACCCTAAGGTCAGGGCGACGAGGAAGCAGTTCTTTGAGAACAATGAGTAGAAAATCTGTCAAAAAAGCAAGCATTTTAAGACTACATTTCATATCAAGAATTATGGATTTCTATAACCATCATTTATATACCTTCATTCATGCCACGCTCATGAATCTCATCTACAATAACATGAGTAACACCCTTTAAATCCTATCGATTAGTAATCTTCTCAGCAAAATTCCTGTGGTACAGAATAGCAGCCGGGTATCTCTTCCTTTCATACCCTCTAACCTAACTTTGTATCCAACCTTCAACAACAAAGAACATCTTTATGAATTAAGATGACAAAAGAAAGAACAGCTTTATAACTTTAGATGTCAAAAAAAAGAACATCATTGCAAGTTAAGATGACAAATTAATGTACACAAAAGATCCGCAGTAGAGGTGGCACAATGGAAGGGTTGGGTAATAGGACTGGGCCAGAACAGATAACTTTTTCATGAATCCGGTTGACTTTACTCGAAATTTTCCTCTGTTAAAGAAATTATACTAATAAAAATATATTATTTCAATTAAAATCTAACTTGTGGAACAAGAACACTTTCAGCGACTCATGACCCAACCCATCTGGCACACCACACCTCCTTTTAACCTAAATTGACTCATTTGGAAGTAAATGGGTTGAAATTTGGCACCTCTTTATTCCTCAGGATAAAGTAGTACTTACAGTTTCACCCAGTTTCTCCCCTCTCTCAGTGGCAATTCTTTCAGAAACAGACATGGCAGATATACGTCGAGGCTGAGTACATATGATACTACATGTGGCCCCACGAAGAGAATCAATCTCTGATTCTAAAATAAATTGGGGAATCTGTGTTGTTTTCCCACAACCAGTTTCACCTGAGATGATAACAACCTGTAAAAGTATATCAGTATATTATTTAAATATGTATATTATCATTGATGATCAAAAGCATCAATACAATATAGATACTCATGTAATCTAGCCACTTTACATACTATGTAATACCTGATTCTGTGAAATGGCATTCAATATTAAATCCTTTTCTTTGTAAGCTGGCAGGCTTCTACGAAACTCTCCAATCCTCCAACCATCTGAAGAGTCCTATAACAAACAAACAATTTTCATACTAATAATATATTTTTACTTCTGTACACATAAAAAAACATTAGTTGAAATAAACTTCAGTTCGGTATAACTTTGGTATTTCTGACATGTAATTAATCAAGGACAATGTATATATAGGCCCACGAAAGTATTAAATGGTTACTGTAACGCCACCCAAATATCAAAACATTAGATGCCACCCAATTATCAGTTCTTTTCATTTGTGCCAATTTAGACCAAATACTTGATTTTTTTTTTCTTGAAGTTAAGACACCCATAAAAATCTATTCACTATAAAATTAAGAACCACGTTGTCCAAGAAAATGACTTTTACAATTTCGGAAAGTTTTTAGCCGGAATTGGCATAAATGAAATCAAATCAATACTTGTGGCCTAAAATGCGGTTTGAAGATTTGGATGGCCTCGGGTTAACTTTTTCAATACTTGGGTGGCCTTGCATATATTATCCCAAAATATTATAATGGCACTACCCAGTGAGCAAATGATCAACAAAATATATAAATAAAGTTGTAAACAAGAGTAACTTGATTGAAAAATATAATCTTAAAATAAATAAACCATGAGTAAAATTTCTAGAATGCTGATGCGAAGGATAGTGCACTAACAGACTTTCAGCCATTTAAAAGCTTGGAATATCAATACACAATTGTGCCAAAAAAAAAAAAATTTGTGGGCAACATTGATCTAGCAATTTGCTCATAAGCTTATACGTAAAGCGTTTATGGTTCAAATATTTTGTGATGATTTCTATTGAACAATGATATCCTTTAAATAGGGATATTACAACCAAAAATAAGGAAAGGATATACAATCCTAAATATGAACATTATCTCTATCTAAACAATAAGAATAATCTAGAATAATCAAATACTAAACAATAGGCAATGTAATCGGCTAAGACACCCCCGCAGTTTGTACGGGCGGAGGACAGACGTGCAAATTGGTCCGAAATGATTGAAAAAGCTGTCGAGGAATCCCCTTTGTAAAAATATGAGCATATTGCAAGGATGAGGAACATGGAGAACCTTGATGTGACCGATGCGAACCTTTTCGCATACAAATTGAATATCGATTTCAATATGCTTTGTACGCTGATGCTGAACTAGATTATCAGACATGTAGACAGCCGAGATGTTATTACAATACACAATTGACGTTGCTCGTAAGAGAACATGCAGTTCCAGTAAAAGATTACGGATCCAGGTCGCTTCGGCAACAGCATTGGCGACGCCCTATTCTGCTTCGGCACTTGAACGAGAAATAGTAGGCTGTCGCTTAGAGGACCAAGATATTAAATTATCACCAAGAAAGACACAGTAGCCGCTCGTTGAGCGACGCGAATCCGGACAGCTGCCCCAATCGGCATCAGAGTATGCAACAAGAGAATGTGAAGAAGAAGAAGGGATGATCCGTAGACCATATTCAATCGATCCTTGTAAGTAGCGTATGATACATTTCAGAAACATAAAGTGTGGAACACGAGGCTTGTGCATGAAGAGACAAATTTGTTGCACCGCAAAAGAAATATCAGGTCTCGTGAACGTAAGATATTGAAGCGCCCCAGCTAAGCTTCGATACAGTGTAGGATCATTAAACAGTGCCCCATTCGTAGCACTGAGCTTGCCGAGAGATCCACTGTGTTACGCAAGGTTTACAATTTGTCATGGAGGCCAGAGATATGATATCTTTGGTGTACTGAGCTTGTGATAAGAAGAGACCCTGTTTTTGTCGTATGGCTGTGATACCCAAAAAATGATGCAAGTCCCCCAAATTAGTCATCGCGAATTCGCGTGACAACATAGCAATAATCTTTTGCAGCAAAGTGTTGTTTGATGTAGTCAACACGATATCATCGACATATAATAATAGATATGCAGAGTCAGACCCACAATGATACGTAAATAACGAGTGACCATGAGCTACTCTTGAAACCCTGAGTAAGAATGTAAGTTGCAAACTTGTTATACCATGCTCTAAAGGCCTGTTTAAGTCCGTATAAGGACTTTTTGAGACGACAAACAAAGTTGGGGTTTTTCTTATCTACAAACCCAGGAGGCTGGTGCATATAAACAACCTCGTTCAAATTCCCATGCAAAAACGCATTCTTCACGTCCAATTGATGAACGACCGAGATACGCTAAGGAGTAAGGACAATAAGGTACGTAGAGTAGCCGTTTAACAACCGGACTGAAAGTCTCGTCACAATCAACACTCATTGTCTGAGATTTCCCCTTAACCACCAAACGTGCTTTATAACTTTCCAGAGAACCATCAAATTTGAACTTATGACGGAAAAGCCACATGCACCTGATAATTGGTCGATCGACCAGTCGTGGGACCAACTCCCATGTATCATTCACCTGTAAAGCAGTAAATTCGGTTTGCATAGCATGTAACCAATTCAGATCATTAAAGGCTTTGGCATAGGTGTTGGGGACGGAAGGGATGGCTGTGGAAATTAAAGTGTGAGTTGACTGGGAAGGTAAGGAACCGGATTTTGAGCGGGTTGTCATGAGGTGAGTGTTCGATGGTGGGGACCGGTTGTGTTTGTTGGGTTGTGAAAGCGTCGGCTGAGGTGGTGGTGGGTAGGAAGCTGATGGTTGTTGAGGGGCTGTTGTGGGTGTTGGGAGTGAAACCGGTGGGGTCGTGGTCTACGAGTGTATGTAATGGGATAGGTGTGGTAGACGGGTGTTGGGCAGCTGTGGAGCACTGGGTAAGGGTGACCGAAAGGTAAAAGGAGGGGGGTGGTTCGTCAAAATATCTGATAAGAGGTGGGTGCGGTTTTAATAGCGTATGGGAAGGTGTTTTTACTTGCCTGTAGTAGGATCGAAACATCGATATCCTCGGAAATCCAGGGGATAACCAAGGAATATGCAACGCACGGATCGAGCATGAAGCTTATGTGGTTGGGTCGCAGATGTATTCGGGTAACTGGCACATCCAAACACACATAGATGATCGTATGTTGGATCTCAAAGGTAACGGGCAAAAGTGGGAGTAAAAAGATTTAAGCGTTTCGTGGGCCATATGTTATGTAAGTAGGCGGCCATATGTAGAGCCTCCCCTCAAAAGGTAGGCGGAAGACTAGCGTGCATGAGTAAGGCGCATATGATGTCGTTTAAACGACGAATCATTCACTCGGCACGTCCATTTTAGGATGAGGTTTGTGGACACGAGAAACAAAAAAGCAAACCATGTTGTGTTGCAAAAGTTTTAAAGGCATGATTATCAAACTCCCCCCCCCCCCCCCCCCCCCCCCCCCCCGAGGTCACATTGGAATGTTTTAATATGTCTGTTGAATTGGGTAGCAATTAATTTGTGAAATTTGACAAATGTAGGGAATGTTTTCAGATTTATATTTCAAAGGATAAACCCAAATAAAATGTGAAAAATTGTCAACCAAAACCATGTAATATTTTGTACCCCGATTTACTGGGAACCGGGGACGTCCACAAGTCATAATGAATAATGTCAAAAGGATAAAAAGTAAATGAGTTAGACGGACACATAAAAAGGCAAACGTTTACTATTCGATAACCGACATGAATGACAAAATAAAGACTTGTTCTGATTACATGGAAAATTAGAGTTACGACTAGGAATGTCTAAAACTTGAGCACTGGGGTGGCCAAAACGTTCATGCCACGGTAGTGTTGCAAACGTGATGGAACAGCAAAGGGCGGAAGTTCGGGTGGAGTAAGCGGATAGAGATCCCCAGTACTATTGTGGCGGGAAAGAATTCGTCCAGTTGCTAGGTCCTTCACAGAAAAACCAAACAGATCAAATTCAATGGATAAGTTATTGTCACGGGTAAAGCGTCTAACAGATATTAAATTTTTAATGACACTAGGACTATAAAGGATATTGGGTAGTATATAGGTGCGGTGGTGGATGGTGTGAAAACCGGTTCCTGATCGATGAATTGGTAAACATTGACCATTGCCTACCAATAATTTACTACAAACAGGTGAAGAAGAATGGAGTGTGATCATACCTTGGTGACGTGTTTATTCTGCCCCTGTGTCCATGTTAGTCGGGTCAGGAGGTTGCTGTACTGCAATGGTTGTGAAGGTTGCCTGAAGATCGGATAGACTCAAGGCATTGAGGCCCGGCTGTTGGTGGTCATGGGAGCCGAAGGTTGTGGGCCACAGTATTGGGGCTGATAAGTTGATGAGAAAAAAGTGCATGGGCCTGTGAAGGCTGTTGGGCCGGTGGTGCAGACTGTGAAGTGGGTTGCCATGGGGATTGGTTTGAGTGGGGGCAAGGAGGTGTATTCCACCAAGCCCATTGAGGATAAGCATTCAACTGAGGGGCCCACTGATTTGACCAAGGAATGTTACTTGTGCAGTGTGTGCGACCACCCCTGCGGCCACGACCACCCCGAAACCCACGATAGTTTTGACCACGTCTACGTCTGCGGCCTCGTTGGTACGGGTTCTGATATTGTGGGGCTGATACAGCGTTGTGTTGCCGACCCTGTGAAGAACCTAAATACTGAGAGACGCCGAGTTGTTGGATGAGTTCTGCTAAGCTGAGGCTTGCCACGAGAACAGACTTGGTGGCTTGACAAGCTCTTGTCTAATGACTTCATCGGTAACATGGATCAGGCCAGATCCCAATCGGCATCTTGGGCATTGATAAGAGACGCGTTGTGTCATACACTGCTAAAAGGCCACGAACAAGTTGTAAGACGAGTCGAGACTCGATATTGGGTGATCAACATCCCCAAGCTTATATTTGCAAGATCTTTTTAGCTGCTGACAACAATCGTCCAGTGACGAGCAGGAGGCCAGGTCAGGTTTACAAACTTTGTTTCAAAGGGCAGCAGCCCTGGCCTTTTGGTTGCTGGTATAATATTTTTTTTATTCTAACCCATGCCGCACAAGCCGTACTTCGGTGTCTAGGACTTTTCCCAGAGATCATCGGATATGGTGCTGTAAATCCACTGTAAGACCAGTGCATCGATCTCTTTCCAAAAGGGGAACTCATAGGATGTAGCGGGGTGGTGGGGTTTCATCAATGTGGTCGAGAACCTTGTAGGCGGTGGCGTGAAGTTTAAAGAGTTTGGTCCAGGAAGTGTAGGGTACTTTGACGCCATCAAGGGTTCTTATCTTGGATTGAATGTTGGTAACGGAATAGGCTGGATGAAGGTGGGTTACGGAAGGTTTGGTTGGAGATTCAGCACCATCTGTTTCCTTTGTCATGCTGATGAATCGAATGAAAACAAACGGACAGAATCAGAAGCAGAAAAAAAAAGAAAGAAAAGCAGGGCAGAGAGATAACAGGAAAAAAAAGGGTTAAGCCGAAGCTTGATTAGGCCGGCGACTCGGGTTGATAGAAGAGCCAACTCTGATACCATAAAAGCATTTATGGTTCAAATATTTTGTGATGATTTCTATTGAACAATGATATCCTTTAAATAGGGATATTACAACCGAAAATAAGGAAAGGATATACAATCCTAAATATGAACATTATCTCTATCTAAACAATAAGAATAATCTAGAATAGTCAAATACTAAACAATAGGCTATGTAATCAGCTAAGAATATGATGGTGTATCTATATGCATGTTTGCACACATTTACTTTAGAGTTTAAGACAACTTTCATACACACAGTCTAAAAAATCTACATATAAAACAAATTTGCTCCAAGACACTTATCTTATAATAATAAACTATATACAAAGTTTCTTATTAATAAACTACCAACATTGTCAACTGACAAGGGCTTTAGAGAACTAGAGGTCTGATAGATGCTAAAAAAACTTCAGATACATCAGGTAAAAAAAAGGTCTTGAACCTGCCATGCTTGTTGATCAGTTTGCAGTTGCACACTCCTTATCCGAAGGACTTTCTCCATTGCCAACTGGATCTGTGGGCCAAGCTCTGGTTGCTCAAATAATCCTTCATCATTACAGATGCTACCATTGTTAGTTGTCTTTGAAAATAAACTATCTTGAGAACCGTTGTTATTCTTAGCCTTATGAGAAAGATATTCTCCCAAAAGCCTCAACTCTCATTTGCAACTCTGGAGGCAAGACACCTGCTAATTCTCAAGATTTAAGTATAATATGTATAATATCTAAAGAAACATGCATCA
>JAUTDX010002944.1:0-55576 GCA_030844895.1 Ambrosia x helenae
TAGTTGGCTATTATTATCCCAAAAGAATTGTGGTAAATATAGAAAGACCAATAAAAGTGCACACATTCCAAGAAGATAAAGCATTGTGTCCACCCACCAATTTTGTCAAAGTTGTTCATCGCTTTTATCATCTTCAACCTTAGAAACACCACATCCAAAGGGAGTCATTACATTAACATTACAGCTGATTCCTAAATCAAAATTTCCACTTTTGACTTTGAATTATCATCCAATAAGGCTGTAATCATCAATCTCACGCTTATTATTATTATTATTATCTCTACATTCCCAGTCAACTTGCTAAAGGTAATTCAAAGCCCCTTTTTGCCTATTATTTCATTATTATGACCATGCTCTTATTATTCACTCATTCCTTTGTTTTTTTCTATGCTTAATACTTCTATTCAATTGCTAGATTTCCAATCAAACTTTTAACTGTTTCTATTTCAGTCCAATCATTCATTTGTTAATTTATTTAAAATTGCTATAATTGTGAATTTATTTGCTGTTACTTTGTCTGGGTTCATGTTTGGCAGATTACTAATCGCCAATTTAACCCGACCCGTTTTCGTAATTACCACCAAAATCGTAACCACTCGGTGTGTCGGTGGGTATTTGTATTTTTTTTAAATATATTTTTTTTTTCTAAAACCTGCTTGAACATTTGTACGGTTGCTGTCGGCTTGCTGTAACGTTGCATGCCACGTGGCCGGCTTTTTTGCTTAGAGAAGCCACATGTCACGTCCTGTGGTGTCCACGTAGGCAGCATTTTCGCCTAGGAGGGTGAGCAAAAGCCATAACCGACAAAACCGATCAGTTATGGTTAAGTAAATCTGATTAACCGACAATTCGGTTGTGGTTATGGTTAACCGACCCATAACACACGGTAAACTGATCCATTCTTAACTGAAAATTGGTTATGGTTATGGTTAAGTGTCTGGAACTTAAGTCTCCATAACCGTACCCAGGAGCGGATCTTCTTACGGGCCAGACCAGGTCCCGGCTTCCCGGCTTTTTATCGTTTCGTAGTGTAAATTTTACCGAAAATTTTAATGTGTATTGAGTCTGGCCTCCAAGATTCACTCAGCCCCTAGGTTTTTCATTCATATCCGCCATTGACCATACCGAAACCAATTTGCAACCTTACTGGGAGTACATGTTTATTTTGGAAACATATAAGCTTTTAGAAACTTTTAATACCAATCTTAGTTTTAAAATGCGCGCATGATGCGCTGATGAGATCGCTCAGTGATGCGATGCGCAGCTATTACGTGATGCGAGGATGATGCGCTCTAAATTGCATAATGCGCTCCCGATGCACTCGCATAATAAGCCCTGATGCGTGCATTTCGGTAAAACCAACCATTATAGATTAAAATTGTACATTGAGCTAGTAGATGTGCTTAATAGGCTTGTACAATGAGGTAGTAGAATGTGCTTAATAAGCTTGTACAATGAGCTGATGAAGCTGTTAAGTTCCTACATAGATTACTTGTACCTTTTCCATAGGCTACTTGTTCACATAAGGGTTCAAGGCCTATTTTGGTTATATTGAACTTTTTTCATGGTACTAAAGCTATTTTCTTGTATTTATTTATTTTAGTCTCTAAATTTTTAGCGTTTAAATTCAACAAGTTAAAATGTTATCTATATATAATTTTTAAAATAACAAAAGCCTCGTATACGTGATGAACGCACATTGCACATCGCGCATCAGCTTTTGGGATCAAAACGCATCGGAGCGAATCGCGCATTTTAAAACCAAGATACCAATGTGTATTTTGTAAAAGTTGGCTGATCATATGTTATTTTAAGGATTTTCCATGTAACATCTTTTGGTGATTTTTGTAGTCTTTAAGGTAATCCTTTTGTGAATACTGATGAAAGATGTTCGTAAAATAATGGCAGGAAATTAGATCATGTCTTCCTTTGCCACAGCTGAAGTTTGTGATGCACACGCGTCCCACCTAGCGAACAGTGATCTCCGAGCACTAGAGCCGGTATTCAAGATCTACGGTCAATGTCGGGCTTTCTCAGGGCCGGTATGCACGCTCAAGGTGTTCGAAGACAACGTGTTGGTGAGGGACCATCTTGAGACGAAAGGGGAAGGAAGGGTTCTAGTGATAGATGGTGGAGGGAGCATGAGATGTGCACTTGTGGGTGGGAATCTTGGTCAGTTGGCTCAAAACAATGGGTGGGCTGGGATTGTGGTCAACGGTTGCATCCGCGATGTGGATGAGATCAACGGGTGTGATATTGGGGTGCGAGCACTGGCGTCGCACCCTCAGAAGTCGAATAAGCGAGGTGTTGGTGAGAAGTATGTGCCGGTTCATGTTGGTGGAACCTTGATCCATGATGGGGAATGGTTGTATGCGGATAGCGATGGGATCCTTGTGTCGAAAAATGAGTTGTCTTTGTGAAATGGTTAGCCATTCACAATATACAAATTGGCAAGTGTTTAATAATTTGTTTTGTACTTGAATAAAAGTTTAATAAGATTTGATGGTTATAGTGTTCTTGTAATTGAAAACTTGTTTTTATAAAGAACAAGAATGATAACTCAAAAGTTTTAGCTAATCATAATCATGGAGGAGATAGACTACGAGTACGAGACCCAGAGGGCAAAACGGTCAGTGATGGCTCATAAGACAAGCAGCGGCTGCAGCGCCACGACCACACCTCCTTGCTGGAGGGATTACCGGAAGGCATCCTCAACAAAGTCCTTTTGTTGTTGGAACTGACGACACTATGCTCGTTGGCATGCGTTTCACGAACCTTTCATTCGTCCGTCAACAGAATTCTCTCCTCCGTCTCATCCCTCGATCTCTCTGTTAGTTGTTTTCTGCACCTTCAATATTGTTTATCGCTTAATCCAGTGTGTGATTCTCGAAACACTAAAGCCTTAACGATACAGGCACTTTCACTAGATTCGGGAACATTTGATCGAATTAGAACAAGCGTCGGAAAGATCAAGAAGATAAGATTGGATTGCCTTCGTCTCAGTGATTCCGCAATCACAAGTCTTTTAGGTCCTGATATTGAAGAATTGATCTTGTTGAACTGATGTTCACATCTCTCACAAACTTATTGTTAGCATTGGAAATTTTGTCCAAATTTAAGGTACACTTTGCCATTTCATTCTTAACATTGGGAAACTTTGTCCAAATTTGGTTTTGAATGTTCAAATTCGATTAGCATTCACTAATCGAATTTCGAGTAAATATGAATTTGTGATTTTTTATTCAATTCGAAATTCTAATCCAAATTATGCAATATTTTTTCATTATATATACAATTAATGTAAAATCACCAAATATCTTAACATTTTGGGCCGCTTTTTATAGTTCGCTCTAGTCGACAAGCATCATTGAACAACACTAACTAGATTTAGAGTTTATGTATCTGATTTAGGGTGGACGGGGCGTAACCCGTAAGCATAGTTGTCAATAGCGAATAGCGGACGATAGGGGCAAGCTACCAATATGCTACTTAGTGATAGCGATGAAGTAGCGGGCGCTATTTCATGTTCAGTGTTACACTAGAAGAAAATTTTAGAGATATTTTATATGTATATTTACCAAAAAGATACAAAAATCTTGCTATCTCCCGCTATGTGTCACTATCAACCATATAGCGACACACGAGCACTACGCTATTCGCTATGGCAGGCGCTATCAACAACTATGCCCGCAAGTACCCGAGGGTGACCCGTCCACCCTTAGAATTTTTTTAGTTTGTTTAGTTTGTTCATTTTCTAGTTTGTTTGGCTTTGTCTAATTCGAATCTAATCCAACTTTAAAATTTCGAAATCGAATCCAACTTCAAAATTTTAAATTATGAATCATTTAGTATATCAGAACAAGACGGTTACAGTGTTTCTTTTATTGTAATCAGGGTACTCACAGTGGAATTTTCAGTCTTAATTCACCAATCTGCAGTTCTTTATTTGAATCTCCGAGGCTCATTCGTAAGCTGTCAACGCTTAGAGGTAGGTGTCTTTATTCTTAATTTTGATGCTAAGCATACTTCCTAATGAGCCTGGTTGATCTTTTACCCATACAATCCCTGAGTATCAAAGTTCGCGGACGAGATTTCAATGATTATGGCTTTATGCTGCTTGGAATTTACCAGGAACTGCCCCCAACTGTCAAGTTTCTACAGCTTCAACCAGCTAGTGCATTAGATACTATCGTTTTCTTGAAAACGTTTACTGGCAGCAATTTAGTTGTGCCAGTTGCTCCTATGGCATTTGGACAAACTTTGACTCACTTATCATTAGTTGTAAGTGTAGGAGATTCGGGTCTAGACAGCTTTTCACGTCTTACATCGTTGACATATCTAAACTTAGGAGGTACAGATGTAACCGATGTTGGTATGGCTGTTTTAGGTAGAGTGGATGCTCCAATCTCATGCCTTTCTTTAAGAGGTTGCGGTTCGGTCAGTGATGAAGGAATCATATCTTTGTTAGGAAGTGAAGGTAAAATCAGGAAGACTTTATCGTCTCTTCATCTTGGGTACATGCCAGCACTTTACAGATAATGCGATCACCGCCATTGCTGGTGCGTGTGTAGGGCTTACAGAACTGTGCATCAGGTACTGTATTCGTGTTACAGATTCATCGTTGCAGGCTTTGGCTTTAAAGGGAAGGGTACAACTACAGAAGCTTGATCTTTTTTACTGCACTGCATTATCTAATGAAGCTTTGCTATTTCTGAAGAAGCCTGTGTTTCGTGGTTTACAATGGATTGGAACTGGATGGACCGATGTAGGGGCTGCGTTTGATGAAATTTGCAGAGAACGACACTGGCTGACTGTTTGTAAACATGGGTGTGAGGTGGGATGTCGTGATAGATGGCAAGATCACACGAGTTAATGTTCAAGTAATGTGGCTTGTTTCCATTCATTATTAGTAATAAGTGAATGTAATAAGTGATTATACTGTATGATTACAAATAACAGTTGAATACTTGAATCACACATAGGTCAAAGAACCAGTCAACGAGCCAACAAAAAACGAGAAAATTTTATAAAAATCCAGTCCGACCCCTCATTTTTCCGGTCCAACCAGCGGGGTTTCCGGTCCGACCGGCCAGTAGTTTGTTAAAAGTATTGGTGTTTTTTTTAATTTAGTAACATATTAGTTGTTGCTTATTCTTTTTTACAAATTAGATGATATTGTAACAGAATATTGTTACAGCCTAATTAAATCACATTACCAAACAATACGTACGTAAACCACATGCATGCCTATCTATATGTATACCCAACTCTCAAATCATTTCAAACCATAACAAATATTTTGTTCACCGATGAATGAAAGTTTCAGCAAAACCATGGAGGATAACGATACAGGCAACCATACCACCACCGTAGCCGGCGACAGCTTGCTGGAGAGGCTACCGGCAGACATCATCCATCATATATTTTCCAAGTTAGAACCAGAGACACTAACGACCCTTTGCACCTTAGCATGCGTTTCAAGAACCCTTCATTCGTCCGTCCACAAAGCGCTCTCTTCCTTGTCTTCCCTCGATCTCTCCGTTAGTTCTTTCTACATTCTCAACATATTATTATTATTATTTCTGCATATTCATAATTCATGCATGCATGCATGCATGTTAGTTGAGTTTTAGTACTAAATCTTGTTGGTGATTTTTAAACCCTAAATATTATTTACAATTGGATTTTAATGTTTAGGCATTATCCCTAGATCGCAAACATTCGATGGAGTTATAACAAGTTTTGGAAAGATCAAGAAGATCAAATTGGATTGTCTCCGTCTCCGTGATTCCTCAATCACAAGTTTTTTAGGCCCTCATCTTGAACAATTGATTTTGTTGAAATGTTCTTCACTCTCTTACAAACTTATTGCTTCCATTGGGAAAATTTTGCCCAAATTTAAGGTACAATTTATTAGCATTGGTTTTTTATACATTATAGTTTCATATAAGTTATGTGTATAGGTTACAGTAGTGTTTATTTGATTGTATTTAGGGTACTCACACTCGAATTTTCAAGCCATAATCCCAAATCTGCACTTTTTGATTTGAAGTTCCGAGGCGCACTTGAAAATTGTCGACACTTGGAAGTAAGTGTCATAGTATATACATTTTAATCTGATGTTAATATATAAGATGTATATGAAGTCCTACTGAGACTGATTGATATTTTTACGCAGTCGGTAAGAATTATGATTTGTGGTGGAGAAGTTAAGGATTATGGATTTATGTTGCTTGGAATCTACCAAGAACTGCCCCCAACCGTCAAGGTTCTTCAGCTTCAACCAGTTACTGCATTGGATACTATCGTTTTCTTGAATGAAGTTGCTCAAGCCAATATGGTGGTGCAGCCTGTTGCTCGTGTGATTTTTGGACAAGCTTTAACTCATGTATCGTTAGTTGTGGATATCATTAGTGACACCCTTCTTCAGACTATTGCACGCGGTCTTCCTCTTTTGGTTGAATTGGATCTTAAGGACCTACCGACATTTGAACGATTGGATGAACTAACTGACTTAGGCATTCAGTCTCTAGTCATTTGTAAGCATCTGACAAGCCTCTCTCTTATGCGAAGTCTGCGGCATTTTGATCCCTTTTTCCGAAGAGCGAATGATTTGGGCATGTTTTTGCTTTCACTGGGCTGCAAAGGACTTGAATCAGTTCAATTCAGAGGTTTTTTTAAAGTTACTGATGCAGGCTTCACTTCAGTTCTTAATTCCTGTGTGAATTTGAAGAAGTTTGAGATTCAATATTGTTTTCGTTTGACGGATTTGGCGTTTCAAGATTTTAATAAAGCTCCTCGGTCCCTTAAAGAGGCAAAGCTGGTGTCATGCATTTCTGTAACTTGTGAAGCAGTGAGTGAATTGGCGAAATGTAGTTCGTTAGAGGATCTTGATTTGCGTGGCTGCATAAAAGTAACAGATTCGAGCCTTGACAGCGTTTCACGTCTTACATTGTTGACATCTTTAAACTTATCGGGTACAGGTGTAACCGATGTTGGTATGGCAGTTTTAGGTAAAGGGGATGCTCCCATTTCATGTCTTTCTCTAAGAGCTTGCAAGTCGGTCAGTGATGAAGGAATCGTATCTTTGTTAGGAAGTGAAGGTAAAATCAGGAAGACTTTATCGTCTCTTGATCTTGGGTACATGCCAGCACTGACAGATAATGCGATCACCACCATCGCTGATGCGTGTATAGGTCTTACAGAACTGTCCATCAGGTACTGTGATCGTGTTACAGATGCATCTGTGCAGGCTCTGGCTTTAAAGGGTAGGGTACGGAGGCTTGATCTTTTTCACTGCACTGCGTTATCTGGTGAATGTTTACAATTTCTGAAGAAGCCTGTGTTTCGTGCTTTACTATGGATTGGAATTGGATGCACCGATGTAGGAGCTGCGTTTGATGAAATTTGCAGAGAACGACGATGGCTGACTGTTTGTAAACACGGGTGTGAGGTGGGATGTCGTGATAGATGGCACGATCACGTGTTTTGATGCTGAATTCTCACATTTCCTGTAAGTGATACAGTGATACTGTCACATATGTTGTATTTTCCTTAACGAAGATTTGCACGTGTGTTTAGACTTGGGTGTTAACCGTTGAGGGCCGTTTTTGATGATTAATGTGAACTGTTAGGTTTTACTGCAGGGTTGTTCTTGTACTGTAGGATTAGAAATAACAGTTGAACCACACAAAAATCATTAATGTTGAATTAATATGTGGCTTGTTTCCATCTATTATTTGTACCATGGTCAGGTGATGCACATCTGTTTTTTAAACCAAATCTTTTTAGTTTTTAGTATGATGCTTAAGGCATGAAGTTTGATTGTAAGACAATAAGATATGAAATCACACAGACTTTTTTTAATCATATAAATAGTTAATGTATTAAAGTGATTATAGTAGCTAGTCTATACTTATAGATTATTTCAAAATTCAAAAACTTTTGTATAATAAATTACAGTGGTATACTCATGTTGCTGTTTTGGATAAGGTAATAAGTGGCTTGTTTCCATGATTCTATCTATGATTTGCACCATGGTCAACTGATGAACATCTTTATAAACTAATGTAGTTTGATTCCTTGACTGTACGAAAATAAGATGACAAATCACAAAGACAAACGGGCAGAGGGGGGGGGGGGGGGGGGGGGTTCCTTTATCTTTAGAGGTGTCAAAGTAATTCTGGTTTTGCTTTGGTTGTTTTTTTTTATCTTAAAGTAAAAGGAAATAACTAAAAAATTAACGCCCTCTAGTGAAAAGAACCAAATGCGATGATATGAGCGAACATTGAGGACTAAATGCGTAATTTTTAAAAAGTTGAGATCAAATTTGTGTTCGCCTAAATTTTCACACGAGTTAACCCTCTTGAACTCCAACACACCCCCCCCCCCCCCCCCCCCCTCATTTGGTGGTGTTTGCTTACTCAACGTGACAAACACTAGATAGCCATCAAAAGGGTCGTTTGACTATTTTTCCATTCAATGGTTTCGCTAGATCTTGATTATTTTGATCATCATGAAATGACGCTCGTGACCATAAACACGCATCCTACCATTGCCTTCCACTTCATTTTCTATCGGTCACCAACGTCCATAAACGTTGATAACCCCGTCAACCACTACTCGACACTCTAACCGTTGAAATAATCGTAATATTTCCATGAGAAAAGAGTCATGGATATAAAAAGTCTATTAATTGGGTTAACTACTTGTCAATATCATTGTAGTACAGTGGTAGAGGCATTAGTTTTGGACAATTATAGAAGACCAAGGTAATCCCGAGTTCGATTCTCGAGCAACACAAGTTTTACTGGTATTTTCATCGTCGTATCTACGGACGGGTTGGTTACCGGGTTTCCCCGAATTGGTGTTTGGCAACTCTAGTTACTCTCGGGGTACTCGATTTATCCGGTGGGTATCCCGAGACTCCGAGAGTGCTCAGTTTTGATTCATTAATCGTTAAAACCGTTAAAAAATAGTTAATTACTTTATGGGTATAAAAAGAACAGAAGGGGAAGAAAACACATATCATGACTACAGAGGAGAACAACAGAAGGGCAAAACCGTCATTAATGCCTACTAAAAGAATCGCCGGCGACACCACCACCGTCGCCGGCGACAGCTTCATAGAGAGGCTACCAGAAAGCCTCCTAAACGACATCTTCTTAAAGCTAGAACCAGAAAACACTCACCACCCTTTCCTCCTTATCCTGCGTTTCACCAACCCTTCATTCCTCTGTCCACAAAACCCTCTCTTCCATGTCTTCCTTCGATCTCTCTGTAAGCTTTTTTTTTTTTTTTTTTTTTTTTTTTTTTTGTAAACACTTATTATTTACATCTGGGTTTTGTTTTATAGGCATTATCACTTGACCCACAAACATTTCATGGGATAACACGAAATATTGAGACAATCAAGAACATCACATTGGATTGCCACCGTCTTAATGATTCCTCAATCACATGTTTGTTAGGACCCCATCTTCAAGAATTAATATTGTTGAAATGTTCTTCACTCTCATATAAACTTCTTGCTTCCATTGGGAGTTTTTGTCCTAATTTAAGGTATAATGTTTCGACCTCTAGTACACGAAACTTTGTTTTAGTAGGGTCGGTTTTGCTATTTAATAGGGGTTGTTGCGTGTTTACCTGCCGCTTTATTGTAACCGTCCTTCTCACGCTTAGTTGTCAAAGGAGCATAGGAAAAAAAAACGGACTTAAACGAAAAAAACGCACTCATCTAGTTAGGCTATGAGTACTGCTAAAACACATATGGACCGAACAAATCGTACTTGAATACCAAATTCATGTAGAGATGGGAGTGAGAGGAGTCAAATAATAATTAAGCAATCGTAGGAACAGCATAACGAGTAGATAAACAAACCAATCAGTAACTAGTCGGCTTGATTATTGATATCGAAAGAGTTTACATCGTTTAAGCACAACCGGATAACCTGGATGTGCAGCTCAAAGTGTCTTGAGTCAAACATGCTAGATACACACCTCTGCAAACTCTCAAGCTCTCGTCCCAACAATTACAACACACACACGCACTCTCTATTTTTAGTGAGTCAAGACCCACACTAGCTGCCTCTAGTGTAACAGGGCGCAGCTGTGACTGTGAGTGCGCTGCCTAGCCTAGGAATCTAGTGCTACCCTAATAGGACGCAGCTGCAAAGGTTTCATATAAGTTATGTGTATATCAGAACAATATGGTTAAGAGTGTTTCTTTGATTGTATTCAGGGTACTCACACTGGAATTTTCCGGATATAATGACAAATCTCCAGTTTCTGATTTGAATTTTCGAGACTCATTTGCACATTGTCAACACTTGGAAGTAAGTTTTATTATTTATTTTAATATCTTGCTAGCATACTTCCTATTGGGACTGATTGATTTTTTTACGCAGTCGGTAAAAATAAAGATTCGTGGTGGAGAAGTCAATGATTATGGTTTTATGTTGCTTGGAATCTACCAAGAACTGCCCCCAACTGTCAAGGTTCTTAAGCTTCAACCAGCTAGTGCGTTGGATACTGTCGTTTTCTTGAACGCAACTACCGGTGCCAGTATGGTGGTGCCTGTTGTTCCTGTGATTTTTGGACAAGCTTTAACTCATTTATCGTTAGTTATAGATGTGATTAGTGACACCCTACTCCGAGCTATTGCACATGGTCTTCCTTTGTTGGTTGAATTGGATCTTAAAGACCGACCAACATCTCAACCATTGGAAGAACTATCCAACTCAGGGATTCAGTCACTTGTTACTTGTAGGCGTCTGACGAGCCTTTCTCTTATGCGAAGTCGGCGACAATATATTCCCTTCTTTCGAAGAGTGACAGATATGGGCATGTTTTTGCTTTCAGAGGGCTGCCGAGGACTTGAATCAGTTCGATTCAGAGGGTTTTCCAAAGTTAGTGATGCAGGCTTCACTTCACTTTTAATTCTCTGTGTTAATTTGAAGAAGTTTGAGATTCAAAATAGTTTTGGTTTGTCGGATTTGACATTCCAAGATTTTAGTAAGGCTCCTAAGTCCCTTGTAGAGGCGAAGCTGGTGTCATGCGATTATATAACCAGTGAAGCGGTGTGTCAATTGGCAACATGTAGTACATTAGAGGTTCTTGATTTGCTCGGCTGCAAAAGTGTATCCGATTCCTGTCTTAACGAAGTTTCACGTCTTTCGTTGTTGACATCTTTAAACTTAGGGGGTACAGGTGTAACCGATGTTGGTATGGCTGTCTTAGGTAAAGGGAATGCTCCCATTTCATGCCTGTCTCTAAGAGGTTGCAGGTCGGTCAGTGACGAAGGAATCATATCTTTGTTAGGAAGTGAAGGTAAAATCAGGAAGACTTTATCGTCTCTTGATCTTGAGAACATGCCAGGGCTGACAGATAACGCAATCATCACCGTTGCTGATGCATGTGAAGGGCTTACAGATCTGTCCATCAGGTACTGTACTTGTGTTACAGATGCATCTGTGAAGGCTTTGGCTTTAAAGGGAAGGCTACGGAGGCTTGATCTTTATAAGTGCACTGCATTATCTGTTGAATCTTTGCAATTTTTTAAGAAGCCTTTGTTTCGTGGTTTACATTGGGTTGGAATTGGATGGACCAGATTGGCTCGTGCTGATTCTGAGTTTGATGAAGAAATTTGCAGAGAACGTCAATGGCTGACTATTTGCAAATATGGGTGTGAGTTCGGATGTCATGATGGATGGCATGATCATGAGTTTTGATGCTGCATTCTCCCATTTCTTGTAAGTGCTCTTGTCGCATTTGTTGTGTTTTTCTTAATCATGATTTGGACATGTTCTTTAGACGTGGATGTTAAGGTCAGTTTTTGACTGTGAACCATTGTGTGGTTTAACGCAGGGATACTGTATGATTACAAATAACAGACATGTCTTTTGTAAACACATGGCTAGATGTGTGACTAGGTAGCGATTCCGGCCCATTTACTTATGAATAAGTTAAGGTTATCCGTTATCACTAACGGGTCAAACAAGTAAAACAAAATTAGCATAAAAGTAAGTGGCTAATATATTTATTTTTTTGTAATCATATTCGACGCAAATCATTCATAAAAACATTAAAATTTTGGACAATAGCTCACTCGGGTCAACCTAAACCATTTTGACCGGGACAAAAATGACCCCTTTTCTACCACCTTGAGTCCTTGACCTGTTCTTGGTTCCTTTTTTTCATTTGAGCATGTGACCATACTTCAGTCAGCTACCTGTGCAGCACCTGCTGTATACATGTTAATATATGCTCACACTGTGCAAACAATTATTACATACCTTGTCAATATTCAAACTACAATAAGGAAGAGTTACCATGCAAAACTTATCAGTGGAAGACTGAGAACCTTGTTAGATCTTCAAGTCTTATATCATGATTGGCTAAATAAGCAAATGTGTCTGACCTGAATGATGTTGCACTTCAACAATATGTTACCTGTACCGAGGTAATAGAATAGTTTCTGTAGATGCTACTTCCCATATCATAGTTATTCCTGTCATCTTTTATTACTTGTTCAACTGGTTCGTTCATATATCATGTATACAACAACCTTACCCAGTAAATCCCACAAGTAGCAGAGTTAAGAGTAGGGTCTGGGGAGGGTGGGATGTAGACAAACCTTACCCCTATCCTTACGGATAAAGAGGCTGCTTTCAGAGAAACCCCCGGCTCGACGACACACATAACAACAAGCAAACGGCACTAAAAACTAATAAGGAGCTACTGAATTTAGAGAAACATTGAAGATGTCATGTTGTAAAACAAAGATATCATATATCATGTATGAATGATGTAAAAGAATTATGAAAAAAAGAAAGTAAAAAAAAAGTTGATGAGAAGGAAAGGGTCAAGTTTCCTACAGAGTGTAGCAAAAATGAGAATGGTGAGGATACAAAAAAAACACTAGATCATGAAATATGGCACAATAAGCCACATAAGTTAACTCGTATACCTATATGGCACGTATACGCAGATACGACTCGTATGACACGTCAACTATATGACTCATATATACAATATGCCCATATGAGTCGTATGAGTGCATCATTTTGTCTATCCAATATGCATGCTACCTATTTGATACGACTAAAAAATTCCGCAGCTGATTTGATACAACACAAGATTCAACTGCAAATTATTTGATATGACACAAGATTTTGTCAATTTTTTATACGACACAAGATTCTTTTAAAAACTACTAGCTATGTGTTTCTTTCGTTTATTCATTCAACTCTCTCAACATTTGATCTTAGAAAGACACATTTTAGCGGTTTTTATCAAAATTCAAAAACCATTTAGTGATGGCGAGTTTTGATGAAAGCTATCTACAGTTAGGTGGTGAACTTCTACCATCGTTTTCCACCAAACAAATATAATAGTAGTCATGTTTGTATCATCTAACTACATTATCGTTAACAATAACGCTAGTTACGTTTTTGAACTTCTTGTGCTATTATGCATGACTTTTAAATTGGCCCTATTGATTTAGATGTCTAAGATTAAACATGTCACATTGTGACAAGAATATGCCTAATTTAGACGTTAAATATATGTCAATGAGCTCTTTCGGTTTAGCTACCCATGTCATACTAGTTTTTTTTTTCCTTTTCTTATCGTATCTAGATTTTTCTTGCCATCGATTCCCCATGACCGAAAACTAAAATTGTATACAAGCTAATCTTCCATTTTGCGGAAATGTTGTGATGAAGGGATTTTGCAAAGTGAATCAAACCGGTACATGAAACAGATAGCTCGATAAAATCATTTACAAACAAACAACCGAATGTTGACATCTGAGAAACGACTGAGCATATTCTTGTCATTTCATTGACTAATGTTAACGTCAAATCATCGAATAAAACCTGTACATATTATTGGATTTGGATTTAAATGCAAAATTAGGCGATTTAAGAGACATATAAGAAGGTGATGGATTTGAAAACGACAATCTGCCAGCCTGTTTTACCAAGTATACACGTAACCAAATAAATTAGTTGATGTCTTTGACCTAGCAAAGGAACACATGTGCGAGGAATCGTGATACATGACTTTGACTAATCGATATTTATGAGTTGAAAGAAACACAATTGATATTATACCTTTGTATGCATACAACATTCTACTATCTTGCTAAACAAATCAAAGCCATCTGATCACAAAAACAAAAGTCAATACACTGCAGTAGCGTTATTCGCCTCGCTCTCATCGTCAATGCACCAAGAGTCTTGTTTGATCACACTATATTTCACATCTATCTTTGCAGCAAAGCTTCACACTGAATAATCTTCAAAAGGAACAAAAAATATGTAACACCATCACAAACAAAGTATATAATTAGTAATCAGACTGTAAAATTACAATTCTAACCTCTATTTTTCTTCCAGCCGACGCAGCACCGACTCTGCAAAACTTTGTTGCCTACACAATATTGCAAACACAAATTGTAGAACTCGCAAGAGGTGAAAACGGATCCAGTTTGGTTCATGTAACATTAAATGTATATCTATACCATATCATAACACATACGAGGACAAAAGGATAATTTTACATAATTTTAAGAGTTTAAGTAACTAAAACTTTTAAAACAAATAGTAGAATTCTTTAAAACATATTGTTGACTTATAAAACCAACTACCCCACGATTTTTAAACGGCCATAACGCTATACTTGTTTAAAAAAAATACATCATAAAAACGATCATTTTATTTTCTTTAATTTGAGTATGGGATTGCTATATTTTTTTTAATTATGTATATATATTAAAATTATGTACATATATTAAAATTCTCTTAAACATTGATTATAAACTTAAAAAGAATTTTAGAATTACAGCTTACTTTCTTTCCCTGTGTTTAGGGCTAGGGCGAGAGTATTTCAAGTATCCATCCCAAGGAACCATCTTAAGACCTGCCCGAACAGAGATGATGCTCCTCACCCTGCAAAAATGGGCGAAACCTAAATAACTTTAGAAACTAGAAAAATTTATGGTATTTGAGTTAAGATGAGCATGCCAAACCTCTCTGCAAACTCAATAGCCGTTTCTCCAGGCTTCATATTTTGTGGCTCCAAATACCAAACGTCACAAACCACAGCCCATGATGTCATCAGCTGCAATAGGTGGGTTGTGAAGGACTGTCTGCATAATGAAATTAACTATTTTTACATGGTTTTAATTAAAAATATATCTTGAGAAAGTAACAAAAATTTTGGATGGAATTAATGTCTTACTTTCTGCTATTCCAAAACGCGTCGACAAATATTTTGTTGTATTTGATTGCAATTGGACAAACAGTAGCCCCAAGTTCAAATGCACCCTAAAAGACAGATTAGCAGAAAATTAATATTACTATGACGTAAAAAACGTCTACTCAACATGCATCAACAAATGTACCTTTTTGAACATAACGGTGTAATTATTATTCACACAAGTTCCTTCCGGGAATATAAGAAGAGGATTGTTGTCGGTTCCTTCAACGTGTTCCCTCAACCTGGATCACCAGCTCATATTACAATATTTGTAAACTTTAAAGAATTAAATAGAAGGGCCAAAGATTTTGCACTGAACATACTTTTTTGCTACAATTTCGCGATCCTTTGATTCTGAACGGTTAAACCATATACACCCCACACTTTCCAAAATAGTACTTTGCAGAAGTCCTACATGAGGAAGAAAATACCATTAAGATGGTTATTATTCGACGTAACCATTTAGCATTTTGTTATAAGTTCCAAAACTGAATATGTGCACTCACCGACCCATCCAGGATGCTTCTGCATGATGACTGCAAATGCAGTCATCTGTTCCAAAACTATGAAATCAATCATAGATGTATGATTAGCCACAAACACCTGTACAACGATAAGTCAAATATTTAGATAAACAGTCAAACGTGAGAATTAAAATAAAAGAATTTATTTGATATGTCACCTGTTTAGGCCTTGCACATGGCCGAGGGCCATGATACTTGACAACCCCTGTCCATGATGCAACGAAGAAGCTGCAAATTAACTCCACCAGAGCCCGCTGCCACCCGTAGAAAGGTATAAAAGATTAACCATGGTTAAAATAGTGACGCAAGTATGCACCACAACCAAGGTGGTGTCTGGTTTGCAATTAGAATTCATTATGGGCATGGGTTAGCATGGTGGAATGGTAATAGGAAACAGTTTCTAAACGCAACTCTTTTTTATGGATAATTCCAGATTCAAAGACATCTACCGTAAAACTAAACAGTTTCTATCATTTTCAGTGCCATTCCCTCATACCCAAACCCTCCGTCCAAACACACCTTACGACTAGACGCATCTTTTAATGGTAAGTTAGCAAAGATGTAAACAGATGTAAGAAATCTATTCATACCTCTAACCTTTTCCTCAACTTATCATGCCCTTTTAGTAGCACATGCACAGGAATGTAACATGACAAGAATATTATCCATCCTATTGTCAGAATAAGAACCCTGCAGTACGAATACGAGGAAAAAGACTAAATAGTCACAAACTAGTATCCACAGAAATTATTATTCAATCTCTAGTTATAGCTAATCATCATCATCATCATCATCATACTCAGTTAATCCCACCAATAGCAAAAGCTAAGGTAGGGTCTGAGGAGGGTAAGATGTAGACAGTCTTACCTCTAACCCGTGGGAAAAGAGAGGCTGCTTCCGGTGAGACCCCCGGCTCGACAGTGGCTTTGTATCAAGCCTTAGACATAAGGCACATAACACTTAGCAATCGGGACAAACCCGATTGGTGCATGTACACCTTGTCTTTTAGCTATCAACGGCACCACATGATGCATGATTAATCGTCCGTCATTTTTAACGTTACTTATCTAGTTATAGCTAAAAGATAAGCAAATAACATTTGTTGTTTGGAATCTATTATCAAATAATCGGATAGCAGAAATGCGTACCTTCCCGGGAAAAGAATCCCATATCTAACAACAACGCCCAAACACCACAATGGGAACAAATATATATTCCAATTCCACGGCTCCGGAGGATTCGACTTGAAACATCGCGTAAAAGAGTCCTGCTCATGCACAAACAAGTTTACACTTTATAAACCAACCATCATTTCACCATGCAAGCATAACTTACATGCCTAAACCACTTAATATAACAACACGACACGCGTAAAACATGTGTTCACCAACGCATGCTCATTCGATTCGATTGTTTGTTAAACTCTCACCCTCCTAAACTGTCATTCAAACTTTCTCAACTATCACATACATAAATACAAATACAAATACAAATACAAATATAAACACAAACTAAGCATACCCAGATTCCAAGATTGCTACTTTTTCATTACTAGTGACAAAAAGCTTTGATCTTTAAATAAAAAAACAAATACCCAATTCATAAACTAACACAAAGAAAGAAGTAAGAGAAGAATTACATCAACAATGGCACCAGCTGCTTCTGTTAAGGTGGGAGATATGTCGAGCAAATCACGCCTGAAATAATATTATAAACAAAGATTAAAGGGTATGTGGGTTAAATGAAAAGATTGAATAATAATAATAATAATAACAATAATAATAATAAAAGAAAAGATGGGAGGAAAAAAGAAATACAAACGAAGCTTGGTATGGGGTTGATGAATAGAATCAGTAGGGAGATAATCTTCGATGTTGGGGCGATCTAGATCTAATTCAGAGCTTGATGTGCTTAGCTTGCTCATCTTCTTCTTCTTCTCTTGCCTTCTTGTGGTAGAAGAAACCTCACTTCTTTCTTTGACTGCTGACCATACATTTAACCAAGTTTTGGGCTGGGTTTGTACTAGCAGACTTGGACAAAAAAACCGGTTTGGAGACCCGATCTGGAAAAAAAAACCGGAAAACCGGTGACCCGATCTGGAAAAAAAAAACCGGAAAACCGGTTTGGTAAAAACCGGTTCTTGGTCAAACCGATGGCAAACCAAACCTAAAGGTCGGTCCTTGGGTAGGTTGGGGGATTGGTGCTTCGGATAGGGTTGGGAACCGGTTTGGAAGAAAAACCGGTTTCGGAACCGGGTTAACAAAAAAACCGCTTTTGGAATCGGTTTACCTGCACCATCGGAAAAAAAAAACGGTTTGAGAACTTTTCATATATTATTCTAGGCAATATTTTATTGATCATTGTTGTTTTGGTGCATGTCTATTCTTCTTTTGAGCACGCCATTATTCTTTCTTGGTCGGTGAGAAGTATTAAAAGTCTATATGTCAGATCCACTTTATTAGAAGTTGTTGCTATTCAACATGACTTGTGCCTAGATAACTCTCTATTGTGTTTACAAATGTTAATATTGGAAATGACCAAAGGTTTATGGAGAACACAAACCTATACAACCTTATTTGGGGAACAAGCATGCGTTGTCCCTTTATCATAACCCACAAACTCTCATTTGTCCTCTCTCGAACTTTAAAAAGCTTTTAAACACTGTGTGTTTGTGTGTGAAATAGAAATATAAACGTTACAAAGTGTTGTTAGAGTTTAAATACTTCAACAGTGTGTTTGAGAGAGAGAGAGAGAGAGAGATTGTGTTTTCTGGGACATAATGTCAAATGGGTTTTGGTTGGTTTTCGGTACTTCGCTTCTTCTTATGCTTCTTGGTTTGTTTTATGTTTGTGGTTAAGAGTATGGTTTCGGTTTTCGCTTTCGTTTATATGTATTTTTTGATGTTTTCATTCAATGCAATCGTATTTTTTAGTTCTTTGATAGTTTGGTATTTATATTGTTAACTAAATGAAGCATCGCTTAAAATTTAAAAAGAAAGTTTTTTTTAACAGCAGCTTAAATACCTTTTTTTAGGTTAAACCGGTTTAAAAAAAACGGTTTTAAAAAAAAACAGTTTTCGACCCGACCCCAATCGATGCCAAAAGTGGGTTGTGTTTCGTGATAAAAACCGGTTCCAAAAACGGACCGATTTGGGATAAAACCGATTTAACTTTCATAAAAAAAAAACACCGAACCGGTTTGAAAAAAAAACCGATTTGTCCATCTCTAGTTTGTAGTGTTCATAACCCGAAGTGTTTCGGACGGGTATTTTTGTATGGGTTCGGCCTTCGGGTATGGATGTGACACCTCAAGAAAATCTCACATCGGCCGTGACCAGGAGAGATCATTGGTTCATAAGTAATGGCTTGCCTCTTAAATCACCAACGCGTTTTGGGGCTTAATGTTAGTGGATGAGAGGAGAACTCCACAGTTAAGCGTGCTCAGGTGGGAGCAGTACCAGGATGGGTGACCTCCTGGGAAGTCTCTACCGGGGCAACCAAAAATAAATCCGTGAGCTTTGGATGGGCAACCCATCAGGGCAAAGCGGACATATTTGTAGTGAGAGGGGCCGGATGTTACAGATGGTATCAGAGCCATTCCTGTGCCGTTCAGAGATGGACCTGGGTACGAGTATGACCGGGTATGATATTTTTAGGTATTGACAGTAATCGTCTCAGGGTCGGGTTTGGTAGTGGTTTGAAAAACCATACCCGATGTCACTGGTTTTAGGTAGGGTATGAAATCGGATACCCTATGCCCGGGTATTGTAATACCCTATTTTTGGGTATGGAAAGATCCGGAAACTAGGTATTTTTTGGGTATGTATGGGATTTTAAGGAGTTGGGTTGCGCGCGCCCACACACATGTGTGTGTGTGTGAATTTCGGGTATCTTTTTAGTATTTTATGGGTATTAAAAAAAACCCAGGTGCATTCGCTATAACTGGGTTTTGGATATATTCCAGGTTTGAAAAAAATCGGTTTTAGGTACGGGTTTTGTAGTTGAAGATCATCTCAGTTAACTCCCTATGGTACGGTTGGGTTCGGATTTTTTTGTTGGCTTAATTAACGCTGGCTTGATTATTTGGTCAGAAACTTGAAATTATTACAGTTATGGAATTGTTAGAAGAGTAGTTGGGTATTTTATATTTCAAATTGGTTTTTGAGGTGAGTCTAAAATCGGGTTTCGGGTTGTAGCGGGTCATTTTTACAACATAAGATCATAAACGGGTATACATGTAAATCACATGGGTACCTTGGTACCGAGTATGAAACATCGTTTTTAAATTGATATGAGACTAAAATTACTAATACCACTAATACTCATTCAAATCCCTAATAATCATTGCACCACACTAGACATCTCTATTTATGTTGCTTTTGTTACGAGTCTTATAGTTCTTTACTTCTTTATATTGGTACACAACCCCACAAGTGATTTATGGGTGAAAAAATGTGATACACGCTGTATAGATGGGCGAAAAAAAAAGTGATACAGGCCATGTTGGTGGGGTGAAAAAAGTGATACTTTCCGTATTGGTAATATCACTGTTACATCAAACATTTCTTATCGGGTGAAAAAAGTAATACGTATTGGTGGGCGAAAAAAGCGATACAGGCCGTATTGGTGGCAACAATAAGTGATACGTTTCAATAAAATTCACCGTCATACAGCCCATATCACTTCTATCACTTCCGATGTACCAATGTCATGTTAGTGATGTACCGATATCAACACTTATTTATTTATGGTCTAGAGAGCGAGTCCGACTAGCATATATTGAACGGGTACCGGTTAGATGTGACCCTTATCACTGGAGCCTGTTGACATCAAATAAATTCCATATATTTCTATAAATGAACAGCATAAACTGTATCTTAAACAACACCAGAACTTACCAAAATTTGTTCATTCAACAGCTAAATCTTTGCACGTATACACATTATCAAACAAAAAACGCGAACGAACGAAAATTTAAACAAAAAACCAAGAAAAGTAGAATCAAACGCCGCTCGTATGATCAAGAAGAATGTGAGCTGTCCCTACTGTTCTTGACAACTTAACCTCTAATCAAAGCTTGACAACAGATTTTCTTGAACTGGTTGATTTTTTATCGCCGGACAAGAACCTTGGAATGCTTAGCAAACTATTGACCCGGGTCACCCCTTCAAGCGCTGACCATTCTTCATCTTCAGGGTTCGATATGCACTCAGCTAAACTCCTTTTAGATGCCCCAACACCTTTTTCAGGCAATTTACTGTCTTCTGTCTCGACACAAGGCACGATCTCACTTGACTCTGTAATAGTACTAGGAACAGATATCGGTACTGTTCCATCTGGTGGAACAATACCGGTATCTGGTTCTTTTACTTCTTCCTTAGGTGAAGAAGCGGATGTGGGATGTGTGTCAAGAAATAAGCAAACAGCAGCACAATCGTCGTTTTTTGATGTTGGATATTTGAGTCGCCAAGCCCGTGTAGCACAGTCAACAAGAGCTCGGGCTGCAGTTGACCGGCTAGGGGCTGCAGCCACAATGTCCACAGCTTCTTTATTTGAAAGGACATCCCATACCTGTTGCAAAATTACAAAACTTTTATAAAATTTGCTAATTGTGTGTTACTTCTATAAATTTGCTAATTGGGTCTTGAAGAAAAAAATAAAGTAGAGGTGGCAATTCCGATCCAAACCGGCCAAACAGTGGCGAATCTTGACCCGAAACTTCGGGGGGTCGGAAGTCACTAGTTTCGGGGGGTCGAAAACCAATTTCGGGGGCTCGAAACTTTATATACCAAAAAATTTCTATACGAATACTATATAATCGGAACTTCTGAGCGAAAATTCGGGAGGGTCGGCCGCCCCTCCCCGCCCCTTAAAAGAATCGCCCCTGCGGCCAAACAGTTTCTTTGACCATATTCCACTCGGTAATTATTTGAAAATTTTACAGAAAATTGATATCAAGCTTTGGGTCCGTTTTGATCATACTAAAAAATTGCCCATTTTGACATGTTACCTAACCGATCCGCCCATTTTGCCACATCAAGAAATAATGGCGGGAGAAAAAAAAATGTTACCCCGTCAGTTGCAAGAACTACAAACTTGTCTTTATCGGTGATATGGTGGTAATAAATATCCGGTACAGAAATTAAACCAAAGTCCTTTAGACAGAAGTCACCAAAAGCTCTAGCCATTGCTAAACCAGGGGAATCACTATTTGGTAACCACACACGCGCAACCTCTGGCTCGTCTTGTAATGCGAAAACCCGTCCTTTAAACTGTTGAATCCTAGCCGCTTCTCCTGAAAGAAATAAATGTATCATTCATAACCATCAAAGCAACCGAATATTTATTGAAAGAAATTAGAAAGACAAAGATGGTTACTTGGGAGATTGGGTTTTAAATCAACGGTTAATTGAACTGCGCTTAAACCATTGTTATCGTCTCTGGTTGCCAGCACTGCTCTTGAGTCTCCAAGATTACCAAGTATAAGATCTTGAGACTGAAACAATGAGTGGTTTATTGATATATAGTTATCTAGATGATGCATAACACAAAAAAAAAAAAAAAAAAAAAATCCAAACAAATCAAATTTAGGGAACTTAGATATATTTCAAGAAACGCACCTGTTTGATCAAAGTAACCGCAGTTGACCCGCTGCAGAAACAGTCGATGGCTGGATGTGTCTTCAGTTCCATGTCCATTAATCTGAAAGCTTTTAGTATCGACTTTTTAAGTGGAATATATTTCTCAGGAACTCGTTCTTTCTCAGATTCTTCACACAAATCATCATCGTCTTCTTCTTCTTCTTCTTGTTCATGTGAATTTCCATTAACATTACCATTTTCGCTATCGGAACTTGTTTTCCAATGCGTGGACAACAGAACTGGAAGATAGTCCCTAACTTTCCTTGCAACCATATGCCCGTAAGGACCATGTCCGTCAAATACCCCACAAAATACGGCTTCGTTTGTCGAACTGAATTTCTGATTCAAAATTATTACAAAACAATAAAGGTTAAGATTTTGAATATAGAAGCAACGGTGACTAAAAGGGGCGTTTGGCATTGTAGTTTGGAAGTGATTTTCTTATTAATATCTGACGTGTTGCTCTACGTACAACCAAATATAAGCCGTTTTTATCAAGTAAACAAAACAAAAAAAAACGGGCAACGAGTTGCGCCGCTACCCAATAGCTATTGGTAGGGTTTGAGGAGGGAGGGTGGGATGAGGGCTGACCATTTCCTATTTCAAGAAGACAGAGAGGCTTCTCCCGATGCTACCCGACTCGAAAAAACTTTTTATTTAACAAATACCATGTAGTGTGTCTCTAGTAATAAAGCCACAAAAAAATAACTTGAAATTTCTAATAGACTATCGATGACAAACCCTAATTCTGACCAATTTTATCAAGTAAACCTTTCATAATTTATCCATCAGTCCATCCTTTTGGTTGTTTTTACATATCGGCCTCCTACAAAACCTAAGTTTAGCCAACTTTGACCCAAACGTGCATGCACAGGGCACGTCTCAAACCACTAAGCGGTTTGCAAACGCCACATGCGCCTTAAGCTTTTTAAAACCAATATGTTTTTCTGTTTATAAATTATAGGTAATAAAACAAAGTGAACTTCTCCACCGGCGTGGGGCTCCTTTGGTATGTGACGTGGCGTGACGGGGTTTGTTTCAGGCTTTTGACCGTTTGTTTATAGAAAGAAAAAAACATCAAACCGCCCCCACCCACGCCACCACCACCCCGTGGTTTTTATGGGCTGGGGGGGCTAGGGTTACCCCTCTGCTGACGTGGCTAGCACATGTCACTCCATTCCCCCTTCACCCCCATGACCACACCGAGTAGCAACTGCTTTGGTCCTCATACAGGTGGGCCAGGTGGCAGCTACACCTCAACAACAATGTTTGGCAACATTAATTACCACAAAATCCCCCAATTTCAGCTACCTCTAACCTAATCACTAAACCCTCTTCAAATTCACAATCTCCAACCCAATTTTCACATACAAATTGTATATTCATATGTATAATAATAACAACAACAACATATTTAATAACAAACAAACAAACCTCCCAAACAATCATGGCATCTTGATTAGTCCCTTTCTTCCCTGCTGTGTATACAAACTAGCAATACTACTTGACCCATTTCCAAAAACCCGACCCGGAATCTGATGGAGCGCCCGTTCCTCAGCTGTCGGACCCTTACCAAACTTGTACTTTAAATCACCACTGTCCTTTTTATCTCTCCGGCGACCACCGGTGCTCGAATAACACATACCCATTTTATAAAATTGTCTAAAAAACACTAAAGATCAAATCTTTTTAATGAAAAGAGTGTAAAGAATATTAAAGATCAAATCTTTTTGATGACAAAAGTGTTTGGGCAAAAGGGGTTGTGTGGAACATCAAGAAAGAAAGAGGTTTGAAAGAAGAGAAAGAGATGGATGGATCTCTGTCTACAGCAAGACGCCAAAAAGACAACTTTTACAACAACGTTGAATACAGATGAACAACCAGCAACAGAGGGACCGGTTTTGTGTGTGTGTGTGTGTGTGATTATTGATGATTTATTATTATTATTATTATCGTTTATAAAATATAAAAGGGGTGTTCGAGTAGGTGGATAGAAATAGGATCCAAGCAGCCTGGCCTGCAAAAGGAGTTATTTCACAACGCATATATAGATGGGTTTTTAATAATTTCATTAATCGTAACGTACTTATGATTTAAATTATATGTTATCATGTTATATCCGGTTATCCACTTTGAGATTGTAAACATAGATCTTTTCGGAGTTAAATTTCATAAAGTTAATGATGTGGTTTATATGTATCGTATCGGATCGTTTGTATGCGTAATAAGACTGAGATATGGGATTGAAAGAGACAGGATTAATGTGTTTGGTTGAGAGTAATGAGAAACAAAATAGAAGATTAAAAACAAAGGTGATTTTTATGTATCGTATCGGATCGTTTGTGTGCGTAAAAAGACTGGGATATGAGATTGAAAGAGATGGGATTAAGTGTTAGAACTGCGAAAAAAGAAGATTAAAAACATTTCTTATTTTCCTTCGGGGATTGAATTGTGTTTGGTCGAGAGTAATGGGAAACAAAGGTGATTTATCAAATGAGACGGTTAAAAGATTCAATGTACGGTTGTTCTTTATTTCCTTTGGTTAAAGTTGTCAGAGCAAGTGGTTGCATAAGATTAGTCATAACTATCAACCGTTGGCTTAGGTCAAACGACTCGACCACCATGCAAACAGTCTTAATGGTTTGATACTCTCATTCTTGACGATCCATATGCGGGGAGAGCATTTTTCTAAAATGGAACAAAATTTGAAAATTTAGGCAACATAATTGAACAAAATGTGAAAGTTCAAGTATCATAAGTGAATATAAGTTAAAAGCTTATGTAGCATACTAAAACTAATTTTAAAGCTTAAGTTATTGGTTATTTGTAGCCTTTAGTTAAAAGTATCCCGATAGTAAAATTGATGTATGTATAATGAGACAAACTCATACGTCTTATGACGAAATGAACTTAATTTTATTTTTTTTCATATTATCACTAATGAATACTTTTGTAGTTGCTTTTTTAATAAACAATTAAGGTTATATTAAAATATAAAATCCAATCTTCTTATAGTGTAATTGTTCAAATATACGGTGTCACTGAATTCATAGATACAAATATGACGGATATTCTTTATCAGTGTGACATGATACTAGTCCTTATACCATAAATTCGTTAGTCGTGCTAATAAAATTATATATCTACAAATTTTATATATTATACAGGTTTTTATAACATAGATTTATCATCACGTATGCAAATCACGTATTCTAATGAAAGTATATTCCTAAAAAATTATATATATTATCTTTAACTTAACTAATAAACAATTAGCCATACATTAATAAAAAAAGTAAAAAAACAATAAAGTTGTTTTTAAATGTTAAATGGGGTCAAGAATTCATCACCCAAAAATTTTAATAAATGCTAGTTCTAGTTCAAAAGGAAAGGTCAATTTAACGGTCGATTTTCATACCCCATGTTGGTCCAGTGTATATCAATTATCAAACATTCAAACCTATCGAATACTATCTTTTTGACTTTTATCTTTTCCAATAAAGTCAAGCCTTTTCATTTATATAACTTGTGTTTATGTGCTTTTATCCGAAACAGGCCCGGTTTTGGGCATGGGCGGGGGTGGGCGACGGCCCAAGGCCCAAACTTTCGGGAGGCCCGAAATTTTAAAAATTTAAAATATACATTATGTATAAAGTGTATTTAAATTATTTTGGTGTGGAAAATGAGAACCAAGCCAAGGTAGATGAGTTGGTTAGGGCATTGTATTTCAAGATAGAGAATGTGGGTTCAAATCCCACTTCATGCATTTAATTTTTGTATAAGAATGCATTTAAAGAAGAAGACCATCTTTTCTTTATTTTTTAATATAGGATATATTATAGATATTAATGTTTCATATTAAAAGTTAAAATTTGAATTACTCATATTTGAAAAGCGAAAGTTAAAACTTGAATTTTATAAAGGGCCCGATTTTTTTTCGTCGCCCTAGGCCCAAAACGTTTCAGAGATTTTCGGAGACGGCCCTGATCCGAAAAATAAAAATATAAAATCACAACTTAATATAAAAAAAATAGGGAACTAACAAGTAGTGTTGGAGTGATTGGGGAAAGGCTTGGTGTTGCTTGTGACCCAGGTTCAATTCCTACTCTTCGCATATTTTCTGTGGCATCCAAGTGAAGAACGAATACGAGTTACTTCCATAAAGTAGGCCTCACAAACTTGGGAAAAAAATAAGTAGACAACATATTTTTCTATCAACCGAACTTATATACAAATCGTAAAAAGTTACATTATCAAATTTTTCATGATTTCCTGTATATTTGTATCATTCATGGTTATAAGGCTGCATAGTATGGGTGTGAAATGGGGGGTGTGAAGCTTTTCCATGCCCATCAACACCAGCTCGTGTGCAGTGTGAAAGATGGAATGGGGCGATGAGGGTGGCAATCGTCATCGGCGTGGTCGGTGGGGAGGGGGTGATGGTGGTGACATGGCGTGATGGGATTACTTGAGCTAAAACAACTGTTGGCCTTATCGGCTATTTTATAAAAAATAATAATAAAAACAATTTTTTCGTACAGTTCATATATAAATAAAAACCATCCTACTATTTTTAACCCATTCATACCAATTTTACATTCCATCTCTCAAATCAAACTCACCCTGTCATTTTTAAAACTAAATCATCTCTACAGTGGTGCGTTGGACCGAAGAGGAAAAAATTGGGTTAACAATAGCGTGGATAAACATCAAGGAAAATACAACAGTTACGACCTCATTCGCCTGGTCTCCCTTCTAGGCTAGCATTTTAGCCCAATTTTGTGTGCTAATCGATGAAACACACATCACTTGCGATTCACTTTTGCATAAGTGATTGGATCTCAAAGCTAAGCGTGAACGCTTTGAAAAGATGTTTAAAATACCCATGGATGAAGACCCTAATCAAACAGATGACATAGTAATAGAAGTTACTCAAGTAGAGTATACTTCTGAGGTCGTCCAGAGTTTTGACCATGTTTCGCAAGGCAGATTATAAGACATTAATTAGATTAGGTTAATTATGCTTACTAGTTATTATTTTATTTTATGTAATGTTTTTATTTTATTTTTAGATCTAAATTTGATGTTTTCTAGTTGTTATTTTATGACATGCTATTATTTTACTTAATATAAATGTATCTTTTTTATTTAGTTGATTTGTTTTTTAAAGGATTTTTTTAAAAGAAAAGAAAATGGGAAAAACGCCCCTATCCGACGCCACCACTACCTCGTGTTTTTTTGGGGTTTGGAGGGGAAATCCTCCTTTGTTGGCGTGGCTGCTACATGGCGCTTCACGCCCCCTGCACTCTCATTACTATATATTGTAGTCTAAATGTATAAGGGTGGAGGGTGTGGTGACCTAAGGTACCCTAGCAAATCTTAGGGATGTCAACGGGTCGGGTATGGGTCGGGTTTGGCTAATACCATACCCATACCCGTTGGGATTCTCATTATATATATTTTTACTTTCTTTTATAGTTTGATGCTTTAAAGATCTACATTATATTAAATTTTAATAAATAACATATGTATTATCATCATCATACTAATATTTGAAGTATTTAAAATGTAAATATATATTATAATATGTATCTTAAAAAAATTATTTTTATATTTTGTAGCATATAAATATAAATAATAATGTCATTAAAATATAAATTTCAAAAGAAACGTCTATTTTTTAAATAATGAATCTATTAAAATGAAACATTACAAAAAAAAATAGTTAAGAATATATATATACACACACACACACACTGGCAGTGGAATCTCTAGTTGCCGAGTCAAGAAGATCAACACGACCGTGCACTTTGGTCAGTAACTTTTGAATGTGCAAAGAACATCTGTTTTGTCCAGATTTCGCCCTTTTTCTTCAACTTCATCTTTGGGGCGCCGTTTAAGACCTGCAAAAACAATAGAAAGCGATTAAGTACCAAATCTATGAAATTACAGTCGAAAACGCGCAATTAAGGAGTTTAATCGGGGACTTATATATGTATATTTTAACGTATATCAAACAACAAAACAAAAATAAGCTAAAAACTAGCCAAAAGGAAACAAAGACAAAACAACCTATAGTGTCATACTGTCGAGCCAAAGCATTTGAGGTTGGCGGCTACAAAACGTATGTTTTTTTTCCGTCTTTACTTTTTCTATCTTTTGGACTTTTTTAGGATGTGATTTTTCTGCAACTTCGTTTTTTTGTTAGTATTTGAATCATAGTTGTCAAGTGCGCAAGGCGCACTTAAGGCGCAAAGGTCTCGCCTGGGGCCTAGGCGCAAAGCGCAATATAAGCGCACACCCCTTCACCACTTATAAGTACTCATGTATTGATAATCATTTGTATAGACAACCAGTTTAGTACGAATGAGTTGACTACCCATTGTTTTTATAATATGGATATCACTTAAATCCAAATAAAAAGATACATTTGTGCAAGTCTGCAACATAAATATTAGTAGATGTTAAGAGTAATAATAGGTTCATAGTGTACCTGATTAATTATCGAAGCAACCACTTGATTGAGACTGAATGGAAGTACAGTAAAAGATAGGTCATAATCATGAGGTCTAGAAGGAAATAAAATGTAACAATTGCATATGCCTTGACTGCCTAGGCATAAAATGTAACAATTTTGTGTGTGCCTCGCCGGACTGCCTAGGCATGCGCCTTTTGCGCTTTAACTATAGAGCCTTCTAATATTCTACAACTTTTGTTTTGAATCATGCTGAAGTTTGTATGAGTCCTTCGCAAATTTGCTACACTTTTCGCCATGATTTACTTCGTTTTACCAGATTAGTAATATATGCGTTTTCAGTTGTCACCTTGGTCTTATGAATTAGGAATTTCACTTCGTTCTATGAATATGTTGTGGTATAATCTTGAGGCATGTCTTGCTAATGTTTTACTTAAGGTTATGCATTTTTGGTATATTATCTCATTTGTTAAATGTATCATTACATGATTTTGATTAACGATGCGCGTGTTTGGTTACCCTTCCGAGTGGACTTATATTATGCAGGTCACTTTCTGCTTCATATCCCTGCATTTTCTACTTGGTTTACAGAGTAAGCGCTAGATTATTTTGTTTCTGTAAAACTGCTTTGTAACAAAGTTTGGGCAATGTTTTAGAAACAAAGCCATTTGTATGTAAATTAATTTGGGATTTGAGACACAGAACTGTATTGGATTTACGCCGCCGCTAAAGTGAAAAAATCTAAAGAAAATACGCTATAAGTTATATAGTTTATTAAAGTATTATACCAGCTACCTAAATGCTGGTCTTGCTATTGTTAAATTGAATGTCACTAAAGGCGACATATTGTTCTTGATATTGAAGCACTGAAGGTACTGCATAATATGATTAGTAAACTGATTATTGTTATTTGCTACATATTTCATGCCATTTCTATTACATATTAGACAATCTAATTTAGTGACATGAAACTTATGTGTATGAAAGTCGATAACTTTTTTTTTATATCTAACTTAGCTTTGATTTATGATTTGTGTTTTGTGTTTTGTAGGTAAAAGTCAGATTGATAACTATTGCTATTGAACTACTGTGGTAGCATAGTTGTAAATCATGAAATTCAAATTAATTACATATCCTGTTTTATAAGGTAATTTCTTGCTACTTAGTAATTTCTTTTGCTAAATTCCAATATTAATGGTCAAACTCCTTGACTAACTGACTTTAATCCTGTTTTACCAATTATTGTTTTCCAATTCACTGGGAACAAAATCTAATTACAGGTTTGAGAGGGGTGAACCATTCGACTTGGTTTGGTCGATCCATTTCGGCAGTAGGCAACGCGGGTAACCATCAACCCATTAGCACAGATTTTGCAACATGTTAATGTATTTTAAGTGAACATCATAATATAAACGAGTGGCCCTTATTTTTTAAACATGTTGATTACCTGTTATCGTCGATACGTGTTTTGTAAATATTGGATCCCTGCGGCAGCGCGTTTTGTAACACACAGAACTTAAGTTGCTAATTTAAGAGTTTACAGTGTGAAAGATTAGTGATATTAAAATCCTTCTACGTTGGTCTTTTGATATGCAGCATGATTTGCCTTGAAAAAAATTTGTGCTGAATTAGCTTAAGTTTCAATGGATGTTAATTTGTTAAGGTTACAAAAATGCATTTTGACTTTTAGGAGTCAGATATACTCCAATGTTGTTATGGATAAAGGTTTTCTTTTTCCTAAATGCAAACGGACTCTAACCTATTGGCCTTTGTAGGCAGCGTACATGGTTGCCGAATAACATATTCAATCGTTGCTCAACGCGCGACCTTGGAACACACTAGTTGAAATGAAATAGCAGTATATTCTATTGAAATGCATGTTATTTCATTTGTGGATTATATTCTACTCTCGTGTAACACTTTCAGTTCATATAGCTGAAATTTCCTTGTAAAGTGATTAACATATTTGTTGGGGCTTAAAAATGAATGTCTAATTAACTCAAAACAATGTAATGAACTTCATCGAGTCTATATGATTTTTTCCCGTTTAATTTGCATAACAAATTTATGAAAACTGCATTACATAACATTTATTTTATTTTTTCATCAGATTGTATAAGGTTTAACTATTTTTCTAAGCAAACACAATAATATTTACATCTTTGAATATATGATAGGGTTGTGTGTATAAGAAACTGACTTTTGAGTGACATTTTGATTGACCCGTTTGAGATAAAAACACAACCAAATCATCCAACTTAATAGTAAAGGTGTAGAAATTGCCAGCTCTATTTGATATAGACAACAAAAGGATTGAGGATAACCTGAGCCAAGGAAATGCAGTATGGAGCCGAGGAGCAAGGCAGTAGATAAGATAGAATAAGGGGTCAGGCTCCCGGTGGAGTATAGGAAAGGGAATTTGACTGAATGACTTCTTTCATTAATCATGATCTGTATAAATAATACAATGTCGTGCAAGTAAATAGGAAACTAGTTAATAGGCTACAACAACTTTCCTAAGATAAGGTAGTTTACTATCTTTACAAATCAATCGCTATTACACCCCCGCAGTCGAATTGGGAGGTTGATGGACGTTGAGATTGGAGCGAAAGTCATCAAACAAGACACGCAGCAAACCCTTTGTGAAGATGTCCGCTACTTGATAGCGTGAAGGCACATGCAAGACACGAACACACCCCTATTGTACCTGCTCTCGAACAAAGTGGATGTCAAGCTCAATATGTTTTGTCCGCTGGTGCTGAACAGGGTTACCTGATAAGTAAATGGCGCTGACATTGTCGCAGTAGATTAAAGTAGCCTTGAGGAGCGGTTGGTGTAGTTCGAGCAATAGGTTGCGAAGCCAGCATATCTTAGAAACAACATTAGCAACTCCTTTGTATTCGGCCTCTGCACTAGAACGTGACACTGTTGGCTGGCGTTTGGATGACCATGAAAGTAAGTTGTCTCCAAGGTAAACGCAGTAGCCTGAAGTAGAACGGCGTGTATCAGGACAGCCGGCCCAGTCATCATTAGTATATGCACGAAGAGATATGTTTGGATCAGGGGTGAGAGAGAGACCATAGTCCGTAGTACCCTGTATGTACCGAATGATACGCTTTATAGCGTTCCAGTGATCATCCGTGGGAGTGTGCATATGCATGCAAATCTGTTGAACGGCATAAGAGATGTCAGGATGTGTGAACATAAGGTACTGGAGGGCACCTGCCAAGCTGCGATAGGTGGTAGGGTCATGAAATGACGTGGAACCTGTGGTGCCAAGCTTGGGGCCAGTGTCAACCGGAGTAGCAACCGGTTTGCATGAGTCCATCGCTGCTCTGTGGATGATGTCTCGGGCGTAGGACTGCTGAGACAAAAACAGGCTGTCACCGGCCCGTGTGACAGAAATACCCAAGAAATGAGATACGGGGCCCAAGTCTTTCATGGCAAACTCAGCAGATAAGGATGTCATTAATCGACGACGAAGGGCATCGGAAGAGGTGGTGAGGATGATGTCATCCACATAAAGAAGTAAGTAGGCAGTGTCCTGACCATGGTGATAGATGAACAGAGATGTGTCCGACTTGCTTTGAATGAAGCCCTGCAATAAAACAAAGTCAGTAAAACGGTGGTACCAGGCACATGGGGTCTGCTTCAAACCATAGAGTGACTTCTTCAGTTTGCAGACATAGCCCGGAAAATGTGGATCCCGAAACCCCATGGGTTGATGCATATAGACAGTTTCTTCCAAGGTGCCATGAAGGAAGGCATTAGTAACATCCAACTGATTGATCACCCAAGAACGAGATAGAGCCAAGGTCAAAATAAGGCGAATGGTTGCCGGTTTAACAACCGGACTGAAGGTTTCACCACAATCGACACCTACCTATTGACTTCGACCATCACAAACCAGTCGAGCTTTATATCTCTCTAAGCTACCATCCGAACGAAACTTATGTTTAAAGAGCCACATACACCGAATAATATTCATGTCAGGTTGACGAGGAACCAACTCCCAAGTCTCATTTTTAATAAGTGCACTAAACTCATTAGTCATGGCAATGAGCCATTCAGGTGATGACAACGCAACCTGTGGTGATTTGGGAATAGGCGCAATAGTGGAGGTATGAAGGTTAAAATGATGCTTGGGTTTGGTAATGCCGTCCATGGCACGAGTGCGCATGGTACGGGTCGGTGGTGGAGGGTTTGGTTGGTGGTGGGCCTGGGAGACAGGTCAGCTGGTTGGGCCGTGTGGTGTGGAGGTGGCGGTGAGTTGTGGGCCTGGTTTGGTTGGGCTGTTCGGGAAGGAGAGGAAGGATGGTTGGGAAAGCCTGGTGGGGAGCTGGGTGTTGGGCCAATGGGGTGGCTAGTATTGGGCTGGACCGGTTTGGGGCGACGGGAATAGGTGAGAGGAGGTTGTGGGGTGGGCTGAGTGGGAGGATCCGAGGGAGTGGTGGGCTAAGAGGGTGAAGTGGGTTGAGTGGTGTCGGGTGTAGCAGTGGGCCGTGGAGCGGGTGAGGGTGACGGGCTAAGGTGATCCCATAGGAGTGGGTTGAGCCCGTGGGAAAGGAAGTCATAAGAGGTGGGTTGGGTGGGTTGGGTAGTGTGGTGGAGTAGGGAAAGATTGTCTCTTCGAATTGGACATGTTGAGAGATGAAGATAAAATTTGTGGTGAGATCTAAGCATCGGTAACCACGATGGTTAGGAGGGTAACCGATGAAGACACAAGGTTTGGAACGGTTGGCAAGCTTGTTAATGGTAGTGGAGGGAGTTAGAGGGTAGCATAAACACCCGAACACACGAAAGTGGTCATAGGTGGGGTCACATTGATACAAACGTGAGGTGAGGGAGAGAAATTGGGTATGTTTGTTGGGGATGATGTTAAGGAGGTAAGTGGCGGTTTCAAGGGCGTATTGCCAAAAAGATGGGGGCAAGAAGGACTGGGCGAGCAGAGAGCGTATCATATTATTAATTGTTCTAATCTTACGCTCTCCTTTACCGTTTTGGGAGGAGGTATAGGGGCAGGAAAAACGGAAATGCATTCCGTGGGTGCGACAAAAATTATGGAAGGCATTATTATCATATTCCTTGCCATTATCACATTGAAACTGTTTGATTTTGTTACCAAATTAAGTTGTGATGTAATTATAAAAAATGGTGAAAATGGAAAACACATTAGATTTATTAGTGAGGGGAAATGTCCAAAGAAAGTTTGTAAAGTCATCCAAAAACAAAACATAATACCGGTGACCCCAGGTGCTAGGCACGGGAGACGTCCAAAGATCGCTGTGAATAATATCAAATGGTAAATAAGTACGATTACAAGAATCATAAAATGGCATGCGCACACTTTTACCAAAAACACAAGCTTGACATAATGTTTTGTCATGTTTATTAGATGAACTCGAAACATATAAAGGTAAAGTATTTAAAATGGAGGAGCTCGTGTGCCCAAGGCGTTGATGCCAACGTTCTTGAGTGGCGGCCACAAAAGCAGTAGAGGTGGTGGAAGGAAGCGGTGCTGTCAGTGGGTATAGATCTCCCGAGCTATTGCATCGGAGGAGGTGTGCCTTGTTCTTAAGATCCTTCACAGTAAAACCCAAAGGGTCAAATTCAATGGATAATAAATTGTCAGTAGTAAGTTTACGGACAGAGATAAGGTTCTTGACAAGGTTTGGGGCATAAAGGACATTGTTTAATTTAAATGGTGGGAATTGGGGCGGTAGGGTGAGGTTGCCTAGACCAATCACGGGAATGGTCATTCCATTACCAACTACAATGTATTTGTTAGTGCAAGTATTAAAAGAAGATGGGAAGCGAGTACCTTGTGGGGATTTCATATGACCAGATGCCCAGGTGTCCATGAATCCATCTGCTGTTGGAGAGACAAGGCGTAGAGGGCCTGTTGAATGTCAGTGGGGAGAGTGTGGCCGTGTAAGCCTGGTCAGGGGCTGGTCCGAGAATGCCAGCAGAAGTGTTACCGATCTGAGTTGTAGAAGGGTATGGACAGGGTGGTACTCCAGGGTTTGCGGCTGAGGTGTTTGGGGTAGCTTACATAAGCGAACTCCACTGATTGGCGGTCCAAGAATTAGGGAACACAATGTAGGGGTGTTGAGTGGTATTATTGAAGGAGCGTCCACCCCGATAAGCACCCTTGCCACGGGCAGGAGCCCTAGGCCTGCTGCGGCTTTTGGAACGGTTGGGGACAGGGGCATCAGCATCGTATGACATGGTGGTAGCAGCTAGAGCAGTAGCCGATGTGGTTGCAGCCCGAGCAGAAATGGTTTTCTTGTTTGATTCGGCCATGGTGAGGTGGGAGCGACATTCACTGAACGCCGGTAGGGGATCCCGATTTTGGAGAACCGTGGATATGCTTTCATAGGCCTCGGTCAGACCGGACAGGAGCTGAGTAATAAGGCGCTGGTTATCAACCGGAGCACCAACGTTGTTTAATTGTTTTGCAAGATGTTTCACTTGTTGGCAATAAAGCAGCCATATTTGGAAAAGCATCAAGATGAACGTTCGAGAATTGTTGCTGAAGATGGATTTGACGGGCTAGTTTGATGTCATTGAAGTGTTCGGCTATGGCTTCCCAGGCTTCGTGAGCCGTCTGGCCTGGGATCAGGATAATATGGAGAAGGGGTTTGGAGATTGTGCCATAGATCCATTGCAAGACCAAGGCGTCAAGCCGAGACCATAAGGCATCGGCTTCTGCTTTGGCTGCAAGAACCTTGGCCGCATCTGTGTCAGAAGAGGAAGTGGGTGTAGGGGCTGCTTGGGGATGAGGCTGCAGATGGTGGTACACCTGGTAGGCACGACAGTGCACCTTGAAGAGGGCTGTCCAGGTGGTATAGTGGGCAGATTCGTCTTCCAGAATCAAAGGTATCACGTTTTTTATATTACTGACTGTCATGGCACGGTGTATTTTAGTGTCCATGGAGTCGGACATGGTGTAGAAGGGGAGGAGCAAAAGAGGAAAAATGGGAGGAAGAGTGGTGGAGAGGGAGGCTGCCGGAGAAAGAAGGTGGCCGGAAGAAGGAGGTTGCCGGCGGTGGCGGCAGAACTAGGGTTACAGGGAGGATTTTTAAAGGTTTGATACCATATAGGAATGGGAATTTGACTGAATGACTTCATTCATTAATCATGATCTGTATAAATAATACAATGATGTGCAAGTAAATAGGAAACTAGTTAATAGGTTACAATAACTTTCCTAAGATAAGGTAGTTTACTATCTTTACAAATCAATCGCTATTATGGAGCAACGTATAGCTAGAAAAGATGCATTGCAGCAAAGGATGGGGGAGCCTTCTTTCCCACCGTGCCTGCCCACCAATTGCACCTACAATCCTGCAATTACGTTGTGTTCCCGAGTTTACTAAACAAAAGAAAAGAAGAGAAAGGGATATTAGGAGAGAAAAGAAAAGAAAATATATAATTTTATTTCGTGTTTCCGAGTTGAAAAGAAAAGAAACTAAAGATTTTATGTGTTCCCGAGTTGAAAGGAATGGAAAGGAAACGTATATTTTACAATTATACCCTTGTAAGATTTCATTATAAGTTAAATGAGAGGGTAAATTGGTAAATGATATACTTTAGTTTTTTTTTTACTTTCCATTCCTTCCGCTTTCTTCCAATTTGGAAGGATTGTTATTTGAAGGAATTTTCCTTCCCCTTCTCTCTACTTCTTTCCTTTAATGAAACTCTGGAACACAAAATTGTTCCCCTTTCTTTCCGCTTTCTTTCCTTTCCTTCTATCATTAAACTCTGAAACATAGTGATAGCGGGGTTGGAATAAAATCTGTCCTGTTCCAAAACGCTCTTGCTTAAGAGTAAACCTACCCACAATAGAAACTTTATCTGAAGGTTATGTATCCTTTTGCAATATAGCTTGGTATTCGATAGCAACATAACAAAGGTTCTGCAATTTCATTCAACCAGATAACGTCAGGTTATATAATGCAATATCTTCTTGCTAAAGAATAATTTTATTTACTTTTGGTGGAATTTGTTTTATAACCATACAATCCCTCTTTCAATATATTAACTTGTGGCTTAAATTAGTGCTAACAAAGAAAGGTATAAAATGGTCGAATAAAGTCTCGCGGTTTCACCTTTTTAAGTATGCCCATTTAAGTGTGAGAGTTTGCGTTGACACTTACACCCCCTCACTTTTTAAAAACTTTGTAAAATGTCATTTTGACCTCGTCGGGTTTACGTGCTTATTTTGTTGTACTCTTTTTTTGTTGGTCTACGTTTTCTTCGGAAACAAATCGAGTTAAATATGATACGTTTTCACTAGGCGGTATAAATTCGATCTGCTTTACGTTTTGAATCCGGCACAACGCGTGGCACCATTCTTTAACTTAAAAAACAGTATTTTCTTACGTACTTATTTTTAAGTATCTTTCTTTATCAAATCGAAGTTGGTTTACGTTTCGACGTAAATTTTCTCTAAAATGAGTCATATGAAATATATTACAAACCCGTGCTTATCTCCTTGTGTGTTTTCTGTTGGTCTACGTTTTAACGTAAAAAAAATTCAAAAACAAATCGGCTCAAATATCTAACGGTATAGGCTCAAATATTTAACGGCGAGTCAAAATACTAGTTATAAAATATAATTAGGAGGGGTTGGTTGCCTCACACGTGATTATTTTGACACATCAAAGATCTTGTATACGTGCTTAACTTGTATGATTCATTGACTTGGGTGCAAAAGGGTGTTCTTAAAGCTCTACGTATGGGTCACCTCTACCAAATTCTTCGCATTTAAGATGGGTCAAAATGTGAGTCATTGGACCAAAAACAAGAGGTTTAACTCTTCAATGAATGTTGCACACATTACCTTTTATGGTTTTAATAATAACTAATAATTTTACCTAACTTGTTACAACGGGAGTCAGTTTGATTTGGCATGCTAGCGACAAAGAAAACATTAAAAGACGAGATACTAAAAGAAATAAAAGTTGAGGAACCAAACATGCATATTAAGAAAGTTAAAGTATAAAATCTAAACATGTATATCAACGAAGTTAACGGTGTAAATGTAAAATAAGAAACAAAAACGGAAAGAAAGAGAAAAAAAGTCATGTTGTCACGTGACAGCACGTGGTTAGCTAGAATGAATACTAGGTTATATCCCGGGAGTTTTTCGGGATATACAATTACAATATGAAGTGACAAAATATGTGATATGACGTAGAATAGAAATTAATGTAGTATATATAATATGAGAAAACAACAAATTTAATCATTGGAATACAAATGAAAATGTATATTAAGAAGAGAATGTACGTTTGAATAAGGAGCAGAGGCAAAAGCAACCATTGCAGGGCGAGACTGAGGCGGTGGTTTTGAAGATATAGTTTTTTTTTTTAAATTCTGAAAAAACAACTTATTCTTTTTACAGTACACACATTTTATCACTTTATATTAGATTTGTCTCTCCCGAGAACCTCCCGAGAATAAACTAGTGTGTTTATGTAACATACCAAAATTTCTTTGTCAAACATGTAACTGAACATCATCCTGACATGATCAAATAATGATAAACCTCAAGTTAAGTGTTAAACTAAAGACCATTTAATGGAGATCATCCGATATGAATATGTGGTCAACGATAATAGACTATTTAACAGAAATGTACATTGCCATTTTTTAAATCATGGTTCGGTCAGATTGGAAAATTATGAATTATTCTCAATTTTTAATTGTATTATGCATTATTTAATTGTAAAGCAAGTTATTCAAAGTCAATTCGGAATATCTTTTGGTAAATATTAATTTAAGAGAAATTAAGCCTAAGAAACGTGCTTAAAAATCTTAATAGTAGCTGTTATAGGATCATTTATATTTTTCTAGAGCAAACTGCTAATTTGGTCCTTCATGTATGTACGCTAGTTCCATCCAATCTTTTTATTTTTTATTTTTATAGAATTACTATTTTTATCCTTTGGATGTCAAAATTATAGTAAAAAGTTTTACTTTCATTTTGTGTATTTTTTTTTTCCGGTTGGTTGCTACAAGATTTGTTCTATCCACTAATTTGGTTAAAATTGCGTTGTTAAATTATGTCACGTACAAATTCATCATCTTATCCTAATTAATAAAATAAATTAGTGGTTTTTTTACGGCCGCAACCGGACATCCATGTGTCAACAACACATTTAACGATTGAGGGGAATGCTAACTTTACCGCTAACCTATAATGTTAGGTGTTTTGGGCAAAAGATATCATTAACTTAGTTGTTCCAAATCAAATTTCTATTGATCAAAGATTTTTCTTATACACACACACAAACATCTCTCTCTCTCTCTCTCTCTCAATGTCTCTCTCTCTCTCAGTGTCTCTCTCTCTCTCTCAGCTTCTAGCAAACCAAAACCTTTAACCACATTATAACTTCAACTTGAGATATTGCAACAATAGCCATCCCACTTGGATAAATATTGCAAAGACCTTTGCATGCCTGAATGTATAAATAAAAAAAATCAATCAACACCTAATATTGTAAGTAACATCATATATAGTTGTCTTTGTTTAAACAGGAAATTTAGAAAATAAAGTAACATAAACAATTAAATGTACCTCATTAATGTCGCATTGCTTTTCAACCACGCTCAACATTCTGAATAAGTCAGAAGACTGAACTTGTTGTCCCCGTTGCGTTCTCTCTCTTTGTGAAGAATTCCATTTCCATTTTTGTCCACTCTTCTTTCTTCCTTTGTTATTCTCTTGTTGGAAGTACCTAATCTTTTTGAAATCTTTCAAGGCTTCTGCATATTTAACAAAATTAGCGCCTACTTTATAACACTCTTCCATTAGTTTATCCATGTTCTCTTCATATACCTCGACAGCCTTAGGTAGTCTTTAGCCCCACCTTGACTTTTGTGTCAACGCAAAGATCATCTTTAAGATGGGCCTGGCCCTGACCCAAAAGCCAAGGCGGAACCAAAAACGCCCTATGGCTGTAGAGCTGGGTAAGGAAGAAATGGATAAACTAATGAAAGAACACTATAAAGCAGGCGCTAATTTTGTTAAATATGCAGAAGACTAACCTCGACTTGGTAGGATGTATGAATGCAACATGTTTATGACGCTGTTAGAGAAGGATCCAAATTTAGAATGCGACTTTTAAACACTAAAAAAAGAAACACTGAAAAATAATACCCAAATTTCAAGTGGCGTGTATCCTAAAAGTTGATAGGATTAGTACACTAAAGAAGAAGAATCCAACAGTTAAAAGGGTCACTACTACAAACACATACACAATCAACTTTCAATACCCGCACCGCTCGCCCCACCTTACTCGAGTAACCCGTGGTGTAAGGCAAATATCATCTAAAAAACGTAAACACTAAAGAAGATTATAAAGAAAAATACCCTTTTATTCTTGAACTTTAAGCACCTTAGCCATATCAAGCTCAAAATGCATTTTAACTCATTGATATACGATGGTTAGTATGTCAGAATTGGTAGTTGGTTATACGCAAAACGGCCTGCAATGTGGAAGAAAGGAAACATTAATATACATTCAAGACAAAAGAAATCTTAAACCAAATTTTAAAATAACTTAAGATAGAATCATAGTGTAAACATACCAGGTAATCAATCTATATATTATAAAGCTTCATTTTGAGCTTGACTTTCCGCAAATGATTAGCAGCCAAGATACTTTATTTAATCTCTTTCTCTCTCTCACATACACACAGACATCTCTCTCTATAGCTATATCTCTCTTTCGCTAGAATATTAGGAGTCAAGATACTCTATAAGAAATTCCACAGCCACATCCTTGAGGTTGACTTTCCGCAAATGATTTTTAACCTTCAATACTACATTCTGAAAACAATGTTTCTCCCCACAATGACAATCATTCAAATAGGGTATCACCCGATGATCATTACATTGATCTTAGATACTTAGATTACCCTCCCCATAATCACAATCATTCAAATAGAGTATCACCCAATGATCATTACATTGATCTAAGATACATAGATTACCTTTCAAAATTTGCGTGGCATTCTGCCACCACCATTTCCAGACACATGATCCAAACCCATCAGCCACAGCCATATAACACCACCATGAAATCCATGATCAAACTCGTCATCCAGCCAACCACCATGACAACCATGGAAAAAAACCATTTCTGGATCTTCGTTGTTCAACATCATCATTAAACCACCATTGTGAGCTGTTCACATCCCAAACCACCATTTTAATAATAATAATAATAATAATAATAATAATAATAATAATAACCTTTACCTGACCATGATCGGAAGATCTGCTGACAGCCACCAACCACCGGCATCTGCAGCCGCGTCATCAAACCCCAACTTGTCATCGAACCCACCACCATCAACTCGAACAACCACCGTGTACAACCACATCACCGAACCCCACCATCCACACCCACGAAACACCACCATCAAACCCTTCATTAAACCCACCACCATCGAAACCCTAAAAACAACGCATGTTCATCTTCATGACCGTCTGTTCTTCGTGACCATCGATTGAGATCCCAAACCACCCTCATAACGAACCCCAGTCACATCCCCAACTAGCCTTCGTCTTGAATAGAAACAGAGAGAGAAAGAGAGAGAGAGAGAGAGAGAGAGAGAGCGATGTCTGTGTGTGTGTGTATAGAGAGAGATATATATCTGCGTGCGGCGTGTGTGTGTGTACCAAAGAAATAGAAGACAGAATGCATTCAGTTATGGTTGTGTTTAGGAAGGTGGACAGTTACGTGTAAGGAGGAAAGGGAAGAAGAAAACGTGGCAAGCACCGAAATGACCAAAATACCCTTAAAAATTTCCATAATTACAAAGCTAGGTTAAAAAAAAGAAAAAACCAAAACATGGACACAAAGATTCGACCCAGGGCACCCCAGCTGTAACAAAACCACCCCAACCACCAGACCAACACCAACAACTTGAATAAATCTTCAAACTTAAAGTATTTAACAACTAATAAATTTTGATGAAGATTGCGACGCCACTGTTCAATTTAATGGGACTGTAAAGAGATATATAATACAAAGAAAAAGAAAAAGAACATTTGATACTTTTTTTAAAACAAATATATAAACTCACTTCAAAAACAAAACCCAACCAGCCAATCAAACTTAATCACCGTGTCCATCTCTGGTCTGTGCATTTTTCCGACAACCCATCACCGCCTATGGCCTTCACTAGTGCATGTCTCTCTCTAAACTCAAAACCACACCACTTCACGCGACCTCCACCACCGTTATATTGAGGGGCGGGTGGGGTGGGGAAAAGAGAAATGTCTAAAATTGTTGCAGAACTCGCTAGGTGCTACCAACTCGGCCGAGTACTCGGGGGTCGAATCGGCCTATGCGGGGATTTCTCGGAGTATTCGGCCAACTCGGCTATACTAGGCGACCCACCATGTAGCGAGTACTCGGCAAGTAATCGGTCACCTCGGACGACTTTTGCAACTATGTGTCTAATCAAAGAACGGGTTGGATTGAAACAATTTGTTTGATGGTTGATTGATGATTAAAAAATAATAATCACCAACAAACTACTATTTTATTTATAGTATACTAGCCTAGGGGAGGATTAAATGAGAAAAAACTTAATGTGAGAACAAAAAGAAGAAATGAAACATTAAATACTAAGGTGTTTTTTGTTTTTTCTTAGGCAAAAGGTCTGCAGTCTGCATACCACATCTGCATACATCTGTAGGAGAAGAGGTGGACCAAAGGTCTGCAGTTTGCAAGAGGAAGACTGTTTGTTTTTTAACGTATGCACCATAACCCAAAACCAAACATAATCATAAACAAATTAGCAATTAACAAATAATAATATTTACAAAATGTGTATAACAATTACCATCGGTTGTACATGGAACCTTTATGTGATATTATTATTGTTTCTTTTTTTTGAAAGATATATTATTATTGTTTCAACACTGTTCTTCATATCTCTTTCTAAACACACACACCAGTCACCCAACATCATGCCTCTACCTCTTTTCTTCTTCTCCCTTCCCCCTCTCTAAAACAAATAAAAAAACACACCAACAAGTTGGCAGCGGTGGTGGATGGGAGGAGGGGGAAGCGACCCGGGAAGGGGAGGGCGGTGAAAGGCTGAGGGAGGAGGAAGGAGGGCGGCGACATGCTGAGGGAGGAGGAGGGGGCGACGGGCTAAGGGAGGAGGAAGGAGGGCGGCGACATGCTGAGGGAGGAGGAGGAAGGGGCGACGGGTTGAGGGAGGAGGAGGGAGGGCGGCGAAAGGTTGAGGGAGGAGGAGGGGCGGCGACAGGCTGAGGGAGGAGGAGGGGCGCCGGCGGCTGCTGAGGGAGGAAGGAGGGCAGCGGCTGGCTGAAGTAGGAGATAGGTGGCAGAGGTGGGGAGGGGAGAGTAGGAAAGAGGAGAAGGGATGGAGGAAACTGATGTGAGAAGACAAGGGTGTAAGTCTGCACCAAGAAGAGGCCTGGAAGAGCTTTTGGAGTGAAAGGTCTTCCGAAAAAAAAAAAACAGTCTGTCCGCCCTAAACGTCTGCCCGCGTCTGCGCGGCGCAGACAGAATTGGCCAGAAGCACTTCTGGGAGAAAAACAAATACCACCTAAATCGTATTACATTAATTATTATTTTTTATTTAATTAGTCATTAACACTTTATCATACACATTATCAAATTTTGTCTTACACATATCAAAATTCATCCTACATATATCAAAATTATAACACGTTTATCATACACATATTGAGATTATCATACGTTAATCCTACACATATAGAAATTTAACCTATATTTGTCCTACACATATCAAAAATATCCTTAACTGTAAATTAATCATTTATTTAACTAGTTTAGGGGAGGTACAAAAAATTAATCATTTATTTAACATTAAGTACTATTATTATATGAATGATTCCTATTGGTTTAAATTTATTCTTTTTTCCTATAATACTTTTTTTTCTCATTTGAACTCTCCACTACTAGCCTATGGTCATATGTTTAATTGACAACGAACTAGTTATATGTCGTAATATTTATTGTACTATATATTATACACAAAGCTAATTAAATTTATATACATAAAGTTACTTGTCTATATATATTATAATAAACCAAAACTCAAAATCTCATATGACACTGAAAGAGGCCAACTCCCCCCCCCCCCCCCCAAATCCTCCATGAATGTGCCATGCGGCAATAGGTGCTTTTAGAAAAAAAAAACAAATTTAAGCCCTAACCTCCTCACTAGGGTTTCACAAATCCCTTGCAAATCCAATGAAACATTAAAAAAATTGATCCATACGATCATAACCCAACCGTCATGAACTCCGATTATTATTCTCCTGAAGGCCCCAGAGACTTTGGTTTTGTCTTCAATGACAGAAATTTCTCCGATCGTCTTCGAGCAAAACCTTCTTCCCTCATCTCACAAGGCAGCGGAATTCAGAACATAGAAAGACGCAGTCAATTGTCTGTTCTACTTTAAAATCAGAGCATGTAGACATGGTGATCGTTGTTCTAGACTCCACACAAAACCTAGTGTCAGCCCTACGTTATTGCTGTCTAATATGTACCAACGCCCTGATATGATCACTTCTGGTGTTGATGCGTAAGGAAACCCCATCAATCCCAGGAAAATACAAGATCACTGTGAGATCATCCTGTGTCATCGTTTTCTGATGAAAAGCTTCCAGTTATTCAACTAGTGTAATAAAGGTACATCTACTTTATTCAAGATTTATTTTTTACTATTTAAATGTTTTACCCGATTGCTTTATTCTGCTAAAAACCCTAACTTTGTGTTGCTGTAGCTTGGGTTTATAAATTAGATTATTAAATAGTTGAAAGTCTGAATCTTTAACAGAAAAGTTGGAAACTTGGTTTAGATGGATCCAAGATTTGGTAGGATTTATAGTTCTGATGTTGGGGATGAGAGTGGGATTAGATTTGGGAATGGTAATCTGCCCGAATTTCCGGATAATATGAATGTGAACAATGGTTATGGGAATTTTTTTTAAGTTATGATTTGGTTAATGAATATGGTGGTAGTGGTGGTATGTATCAGAATGGAATGTTTGGTCAAAACTTTAGAGGTTTACAGTTTCCTCCGTTGGATAATCCTCCGGTGGCTAATGCAAGGGCGAATCTTGAAAATGAGCTTCAAGAAGAAGATGTGGCAGTTTGGAAGGGGTTTTGAAGAAGCAAACAAGTTTCTTCCCAATGTCAACCAGTTGTTTAGTTCTTCTAATGTGGGCCGAGATCGAAAAGGAGTTTCTAACTAAAAAATAACACATTGTTAATGTCAAATATTTACATGTTTGCAATCAAAACAAATCTAATCAAAATACTCGGGGGAAATCTTGAAGTCATCCAACACCAAACCTCTTACTGTTTCATATCCAACTTAGGAGTGCGTTTGCATGATGAATGACTTAGGTTTTTAGTGCTTCTTCATGTTGAACTATTAGCTGTTAGCATTGGATTTATAGATTTTTTAGGTCAGGTATTGAACATTGATATTAGAGTTATGCATTTTTTAGCCTTTATGATAGGTGTAAATATTAGAGATATACATTGTTTTAAGTTAGGTATTAGCATTGGATTTGTACACTGTTTTAGGTCATGTATTACTATTAGAGTTATACGTTGTTTTAGGTTAGATGTTAGTATTAGAATTATACATTTTTAAGTTTAAGTATTAACAATGGAGTTATACACTATTTTAGGTTAGGTGTTAACATTTGAGTTATACATTGTTAATTGTTTTAGGTTAGGTGTTGCCCGAATACACCACCCCTATGGCGTGGCCCTAAGGGTAGGAGGGGCTTCACCGGCTAGGGGGAGGGGGGGGGGGGGGGCTTGGTGATGAGGTGGGGTGATTGGCTCAATTTTTTATGTTAAAGTTATAATAATATTATTCCCTTTGAGTTAGGGATGGCAAAAAAAAACACGAGCCCGACGGGTATACCCGAAACCAGAAGCATTTGGGGGCGGGTACACCCGATGGGTATGAGACGGGTTTGGGATTGGAAAACAAATATTTCATAGGTATGGGACGGGTATGGCATTAGGTGATACCCGACCCGATTACCTGGAATTAAATACCCGTTTACCCGAAGCATATACCCACTAACTTTTAAGTTTTATATATATTTTTCTTAACTTAATGTTTAATTTTAATAGATTCACTAATGGAAAATAGGCTTTTCTTTTAAAATTTATATTTTAATGACATTATTTCTTATATTTATATGTTACAAAATATAAAAATATTTTTTGAGATACATATTATAATATATATCTACATTCTAAATATTTCAAAATTAGTATGGTGATGATCATACGTATGTTATTTGTTATAGTTTAATATATTGTAGATTTCTAAAACATAAAACTATAAAAAAAAGTAAAAATATATATACATGCAAATACCAACGGGTATACCCGAAACTCGTATGTATGCTCTATACCCGACGGGTAATACCCGCCAAATACCCGATGGGTAATGGGACGTGGGATGAGATTTTATAACCGGGTATGGGAATAGTATTAACCAAACTCGACCCAACTCGACAGTTGCCATCCCTACTTCGAGCCCCTCCCCACCATTTTGGGGCTTGAAAAATGAAGCCCACATGTGCCACATTGCACATCATGACTTACTTCCCCCTCTCATCTCCACTCTCCATAGTCTTATCTTGTTCCTATTTACATACCATCAAACATTCTTTACCCTATACTTTAACTAAAAATCATATTTTCAAAATTTATCTCTTATTTTAAAAAAAGCTCTCACATCTCATTCACCATATTTATCTTTATCTTACTCATAAACACTTATTTTATTACATTTCTTGCTGAAATACACTCACATTAATTTATATAGGGTGTTGAGTAGATGTATTAAATCTGTAACAAGTGAAAATACATTAGCGTTTTTAGGGTGTTGAGTAGACGTATTAATCACTCACATCACATTCCATATCTCATTACAGATTTACATTCAATAATTTAGAGAAATTTTAAGGTTTTCACCTAACATGACACTCCATCTCATTTCTTAAAATGAGAATTAAATTTAGGGACTACCGTCTCATTCTCAATATTTAGTGATTCACTATTTATTCTTCACATATTGTACTTTTTTCGTGTCTTCAAAACCAAGCCCATGTAAGAGAATAATTGAAGATTAGAGATTTAAACGTACACGAAAGCAACATAATGATACAAATTAACAAACTTGGTGAAAAATATTCTACAACTCTAGTCAATAATACCGAACTTGTCACATGGATAATCACGTGGCTTATTCCTCAGCCGCCACCTAATTACACACAAGAAACTAAACTAACCACAAAACATCATTTTACACACATAATACATTAATCCCACTAGCCTTAAAAACCAACTTTTTTAATCATATCATGACAAATTAATCTTCAATTAGCATACCGTCCGGATATTTACATGAATATTGAAAATTTTTATTGGGTTTTATCACAGTGGGCCTTCGGGCGACAACTTTTCCCTGGAACAGATGGTGGGCTACCCAACGCTGTCAGCAGGGGCAAAGCTTGGTTTTTGAATCGGGAGGGGCCAGACTCAATTTTTTTCAATCGGTAGTGGCAAATCGGCGGGGCCGGACACAATTTATCTATGAAAATCGCAAATTTATATCGCTGCGCCCAAAAACAGGGGTGGCCCTGGCCCAACATATCCTTCGCCCCTGGCTGTTTGTGATCGTGGGCGTATGGGGTCGCCTTTGGCATCGGAACCAAACTTTTATTCGTTGGCCAAAAAGATGAAGAAAATTGTTAAAAAAAAAAATATTAAATTGAAGTCAAAATTAATAAAAAAATAAACCAATCTCCAAATCTCTACTAAATTTCCGATTTTAACAAATAAAGAACCTTTACTTTACAAGAAAACCCATCTCTACAGACCACATAAAACCCAAATTTACCATTTACATAGGCTTTTTTTTTATTGGGGGGGGGGGGGGGGGGGGGGGGGGGTAATGGGACTTTTTGTGTCAAGGAGTCTGATCCCATGCATTTGTATATGTCATGGTGGATGGTGATGTAATGTTGGATGATAATAGTGAATGTTCTGCATTATCAGAACCTGAGGAAGTGGTAGTGTATGTGTTCTTATTTTGTGGATCTTGATTACCACAAGCAGGTTTATTAGGATTGCTTCTGATCTTGAGATCCATGAAATCTGAAATCAGGCCCGGTTTTGTGATCTTGTATTTGTCGACGTCTATTTGGCCCGTTAACATCTTGACCACAGTCGACATCATGGGTCGAAGCTTTGTGATGTCTTGGGTACATAAGAGACCGATTTTTAAGTATTTACATGCTTGTTCTGCATCAAAGTCGCCGTTCATTGCTGTGTCTACAAGCTCTACCAACTCGTTTCGCTCATAAAGATCCCATGTCTGTTTAAAACAAATTACAATCAAGTTAATAAAACATCAACAAGTCCATATAGGTTACTATAGCTAATATGAAGCAAAATGTGTTTTTAAAAACTTATTATTACAACAAGAAGTCGCAATAATCAGATAAAACAAGCTAAAAATGCATAAAAATAAGTAGAAGGGGGTGGCGGCACAGCTTGTTGCCCGCCTGCCTGCTATTCTTATGTAATTTGCCCCTTTTGTTGAAATGAAAATTATTATTATTTAAAAAATAATAATAATAATAATAATAACTACTTACCCTCTCAATAATGAATTGCTCTTCAAGAGGCAATAATGAGTTTGTGTTGCATCTCCCACTAACAATTTCTATGAGAAGAACACCAAAACTATAAACATCTGCTTTACGCGTCAACTGGCCTCTAATCGCGTATTCTGGTGCCAAATAACCACTGATAGAATAAAAACGAGACCAAATTAGTAACTTTAATAAAAGAAAACGAATCTTTAAACGCAAAGAGGAATTCAAGACAAGGGTGTTACATTGTTCCAGCCACGCGCGTGCTAACATGGGTCATATTCGCGGGTATTAACTTAGCAAGACCAAAATCAGAAATCTTTGGTGTTAAATCTTTATCAAGAAGAATATTGCTTGCTTTAATATCCCTATGAATTATATGCGGCCGCACTTCCTCATGAAGATAAGCAAGCCCTCTAGCTATTCCAATGCAAATCTTGGCCCTTGTCCTCCAACTAAACTGTATAGAACTATGTCCTGAACCTATAAATGAAAAATTCAATCTATTTAGGAAAAAAACGTACACGAAAAGGCGAAAACAGGACATTTACATAAACAAAAAAGATGCAATTGTGAATTACCAAGAAGGGTCTGAGCCAAGCTATTATTCTCAATATAATCATATACCAAAATCCTGTGATCTCCTTCAACACAACATCCACGAAGCTTTGCTAAATTAACGTGTTCGATATCGCAAATCACTTTAATTTCTGTCAAGAATTCTCTTGCTCCTTGTTTTGACTCAGCAGAAAGAACCTTTATAGCAGCATATTTCCCATGTTTTAATCTTCCCTAAACATTACAAATTTACAATAATGTCACATATTAAGTCTATTATAACAAATCAAAGAATTAACATATATATATTTATAAATGCTTAAAAAATTAAAATTACATAAAAACTTACATAATAAACAGGACCAAATCCACCTTCCCCTATCTTGTTGGCAGGGCTAAAATCATCTGTAGCAATTCTTAATTCTTTGTATGAGTAAAGTTTAAGATTCTGAACTTCAGAAAGCTCTGTTTAAAATAAAAAAATAATAATTAAAAAGATTAGCAATGAACACATATGCATTAGTAACTTTATAAAATAATGATTGAATAAAGATTTACCATCTTGAAATTCAGGGAAGCCTTTTGGAGGGTGTGATCTTCTGTTAAAGAAGAAAGAGAAACAACCCATGATATGTTTATAATAATATGTTATTGATTGATGGTTGAAGATTTAGTAAGTATATGATGATGGGTTGAAGAAGATAAAGATTAGCGGTTGGTATGAAGTAGAAGAGATGGTTGGGACAATGGAAAAATGTGTGCCTCTTGGAAGTATATTAATTGTAGTGAGTAAAGTCAATGAAGTTATGCGATGGTTTTGAATTCTTCCTTCCTGGAAGGGGCATTAGTCTTTGTAAGATGGAGTGTGAACACATAAAGGGGTTAATATATTATGGAAGACTTTTGGCTTTCAATCTTTTTGGTTGTCTGGTAAGTCAACGTCTCTGTTTTTCTTAATGACAATTTTTTTTTTTTAATTTTTACTTCTTGTGAGGAGTTAAATCTATGATAGTATGATGTTTTCAATTTTAGGTGTTTTAGAAGAGTTGCTTCCTTCATCTAGTTGTCAACCCCAATAGTGTAGATGTGTGATGTGTCGGTTGATTTCTAAGATTTGAGCTTATTACTCATTTCCTCTTATTGGATCGTACCATCAAGGCTATGTGTTATGGTTATTGGTAGGGGTGAAAAAAAGGTATTATCGTGTTTAACATATCAAAGATAAAACGCGAGAGACGCAACACTGTCGGTCACTATGCAAAAATGTGGTGGCCGATGTGAGAGGATGGATGTCCCGTTCATCACGTGTAAACATGAAGGATTTGAAGATAATGTGGAGGATTGGGGAAGCGAGGAACACCATGTCGCTTATTCGGTATGGCGCAGGATGCGGGGAAAATCCTCATAATCCAACCCTAAGGGAGGAAGGGGCGTTCTTGCGTAGGGTACCAAAATCATCCTACACGAGAATGTAAAACTTATTAACAATTAGTGTAGAATTCAAAATGAGAAGAAAAAATATTATAAGAAGAAATTTAAACCAATAGGAATGCTTAATATAATAAGTGTAGTTAATGTTAAATAAATGATTAGTTTTTTTGAAACCCCCCTAAACTAGATAAATTAATGAAACTCATAATTCAATTTCAAAATATATTCTTTCATATCAACCCTAATTTACAATGAAGGATGTTTTCGATATGTGTAGGACAAATGTAGGTTGAATTTCAATATGTCTACGATTAACGAATGATAATCTCAATATGTATAGGATAAACGTGTGATAATTTAGATATATGTAGGATGAATTTTGATATGTGTAAGACAAAAAATTAAAACTTTTGAGTATTGGCAGAAATAGTCCCTCAAACTTAACCTTGTTAGTTTTGTTGGTTAACTTTTAACCGAAGTTAGGTCTAATACCTTAACATGTAACAAAATCTAAACCATAAGACCTTAACATGTTACAAAAAAAAAGTTAATATCTTACTATGTTACTAGCTATAAACCACAGGGACTATCTATATAGTTCTCTCTTAAATCAATCAAAATCTATTTTTAATTTGGCACTGTTAATATTATGCATTTGCCTTTCATAAAGGATTGTAACTTGAGGGGTATTTATTCAAGATTAAAATACTTTTTATGCAGATAAAAATATTTGAAGGGCACAATAAGTTAAATTGCTAAAAACATTGTTTACATAAAAAATACAATAAATATTATAAAAATGTATATAACAAAATTCTTGTTGAAACTATTAAAAAGATGTTTGGAGCGAAAAAAAAATTATGGAAGTTATTATTTAACTTTAATATATACATATATAAATATATATATATATAGGGTGAGGTTCCTGTACAAAAGCAATATTTCGTGAGAAGTGTGAGAAGGATTAAAAATTGATATGTAGCATCATTTTTTGAACTTAGTCATGTTGTTTTGGATTGTTTTGCCTAGAAAAATACCAAACATAACAATTAAAAACCGAAAACAATGTATTTTAGGCTTAAAAGTTAAAACACCATGCTAAGAACACTAAGTAGTGTGTTTTAAGTGTTAAGTAGTGTGTTTTAACTATTTTATAAATTTGATGACTATAATACATTAGATTGTGTTTTAGATTATTGTGTTTGGTGTTTTTCAAGTTAAAACAACCTAAAACATCATTCCTAAATCCAAAACATGATGCCTACATGCTAATTTTTAATCCTTCTCACACTTCTCACGAAAAATATGTCCTTTGTACAGGAACCTAAACATATATATATATATATATATAGGGTTAGGATACTTTGAAAACTCATGTGAGTTGTGAGAAACCATAGGAACTCTTTTGAGCCATTGATCTTGATGATCCAATGGTTGAGATCGAATGATTAGACTTTTTTGTCTTGACTTGTTTTTTAAGTATTTTTTAATATAATAAAATGAATGAAAGGGTATTTAGGTAAAATGGCATGTGAGAGAAAAAAGTATATAATATCATATTATTTTTTATTCCATTATTAAAATACCCACATTTTTTTTAAATTTAATTTATTTTTTTAATTCATTTATTCTTCTAAAATAATACATTCAGTAAACCAATTCAACTCAGACGTTTTTACACCAGTGTAAAATTTCAAAATTCAAACAATTTTACATCTACTAATCTGCCATCTCTCCCCCATGTATGAAAACGTTTTTACACCAGTATAAAAATCGTAAATTTTTACATAGTGTAAAACACCACAAAAAACGTCATAATTATTTACACTAGTGTAAGTCTACCATACACAAAACTATTACAAACAAATACGCTAGTGTAAAAACCAAACAAACATCTATACATTCATATTACGCTAGTGTAAAATTTATACATTCGTATTACGCTAGTGTAAAAAATACATAGTACCATACTATAACATTCGTATTACGCTAATGTATTACATCACTGTAAAACAACCAAACATTCTACAAAATTCATACTACACATTTTGAGTATTACACCATTGTTTTATTTACCTTATACAATGTATTACATCGACGTCTTCTGTTTCATAACCATTAGCATCGTCTTTCTGTTCGTCACCACCACCCCGTCACCATCCAGATCTGTTCGTCACCATCACAAGAATAAACCAAACAAGAATCAAATACCGAAAAACACTAGTGTAAAAAACCAAACTAATAAAAGACGATGGTGTGTTTTCTTACATCAAACTTTCTATACATGTATACTTACACTGGTGTAACTGGTGACCATCATTCTTCATCTTTACAGCATCATCTTCTTGACCCCCCAAAAAAGACATCATCTTCACAGCAATGACTATTTCATAGAGAAAAAATAAACTGTTTAGGACTTATTCATGAACAAACATATATAAACTAAAATCAGATCAAGAAGAGGTAGCAAAACATCATAACAATCCTAACAAAACCCCAACTTTTCAACAAAAACCAAAGTTTTACATAATAATAATAATAATAATAATAATAATAATAATAATAATAACAACAATAACATAAATAATAATAATAATAATAACAGAAATATTAATAAAATCATCTAGATTCATTGTTTTAATGTGAGTGTTAAGGAAACTCATTCACAACTCTCACCCACCTGCCATGGCATGCTTAAAAGTTGATTAACCACCTAACAAATAAACAAACATTATGGTACAAGCCAACTTCAACTTAAAATAGTACCATAAACTAGATCCAGTAAGACCTTCGAAGAAAGCAAGATGCTTATGTTAATAAGCAGTTCGTCACCATGATGTTTGTTATGGAAGTTTAATAAACAACAGAAAAATTAATAATAATAATAATAATAATAATAATAATAAACATACCGTCTTCAATCTTCATCATCACCATCAGCCATTCAACCCCCATCCAAACCCACCGTCGTCATCATCATCCTCATCAGCCATCAAAACCCATCCAAACCTGAAAACCCACATTCGAAAACCCCCTATTCACCCTCCCACTTTCAGATCCACCTCCACCACTCACTATCCCCACGTTCAAACCCCCCTCCGCCGCTGAAAACCACCACCAAACATCGAACCCCCACCGTCACCCTCCTTCGTCTTCCTGTTCATCGTCTTCAACCGTCGACCACCACCTGCAAACCACCCCCCTACACCATCGAAGCACCTTCTCCTTCACCATCCAAAAAGAAAAGATCTGTTCTTGTGTGTTTTTTAGAGAGAGAGAGAGAGAGAGGGGATAGAGAGAGAGAGACTCTGAAGTGTGTGAGAGAGAGGATAGAGAGAGAGAGAGTCTGAGTTTGTGTGAGAGAGAGAGGGGATTATTATTATTATTATTATTTAAAAAAGGTTAGGTGGGGGTGGGGGTGGGGTGGGGTGGGGTGTTATTATTACTAAAATACCCTTAACTAATTGTGTGCAATGACTTATTGCCCCTGATAAAAAAATACAAAAAAATACAAAACTGATGGTGTGTCACTTTATGATTGGTCCATAGGAGTTCTCAAGTTCTTGAAACTCAGAGGAGTTTTCAAATTATCCGGATCCTATATATATATATAATAGTTAAAAAGGATTAATCAGTTAAAAAGGAATTCCAAAATATTATTTAAGTAACATAAAAATTAAGCATGAGTTATAAGAAAATGTTAATAAAAAATTAGAAAAAAACATTAAAAATGAGTAAACTGCCAAATCGTCATAGAGCTTTGAAGTTTGCTAGATCCATCCAAAACATCATTCATTTAATGTGAATTTTTAAGAGTTATTGTCATTTGTCCCTGAGGTTTGGCAAGTTTTGCTAGTTTCATTAAAAGTTTACTTTTTCTCACCTGGGTCCTCAAGTTTCCAGATTTGCTTATTCCATCCACGTGCCTAAGCACATTAGTCAATCTCAGTTAAGTGAGGGAAAAAGTTGTCAATTCAATTCTTTTTTAATCCCCATCCTATTTAAAACCAATACCATTCATTATTCACCCAACTTATTACAACGCTAACCATCTTCCTAGTACTCGTTACAGCCCTAAATCGAAATGACTGAATAGTGGTATGTTTGAAAGCCCGATGATACCTTCAATCCAGATGACGATTATGGTATGTTACAGATTTCAGTTACTGCTTTATACATTTTAATGTTTTAATATGTGTTAAGCCCTAAATTGAAATTATTATTAACGCAAGTAATCAAGCTAAAACATTTTCAATCAAAATCCACCATGGTGGAGAATTTACTCCATGTAACTATGTTGTTTGTTCATTTGATCTGTATTTAATGCTAAAGTATTTGTTTTGTTTAACCTAACTATGTTGTTTGTTCATCAGGGTATAATACCGGCTATATCTAGGCTCTTTCCAAAAGCAAAGCAAAGCATAAGTTCTGTTTAATTAAGGCATATACATGAAACCAAGATGGAGGGGTGCAGTGTTCAAATGTCCACGAAGTGTCTTCCAGGGTTTCCAGATGTTCACGAAGTTTGTATTACAGTCTCCTATCCACAAGAACACAAACACCGTTGGAAGTAATTGTTGATATTAGGTTTTCATTTATTAGGGTTTCGTGGGTTGTAAAAGAGGGAAGATAATGAATTAGGGGTGAAAGGGGGTTTACATAGGGTGGAGATTAAAAAGAATTGAATTGACAACTTTGCACCTCATTTAATTGAGATTGAACTAACGGGGTTAGGCACTTGGATGGAATAAGCAAGTTCTAGAAACCTTGAGGACCCATATGAGAAAAAATAAACCTTTGGATGAAACTAGCAAAACCTGCTGAAGGGATAGGAAGCCTAATCCAGGCGGAGGCGGCGCCCCTATCTCTCAAAGCCGAAATCCTGGCGCTAGTGGCCTTCAATCCTGCAGAGCCGGCGAGGCGGAGAGCAAGCCACAAGCCAGCGCGCAAAGACGCCAATCGGTATTAGC